>VMDR010002832.1:0-82589 GCA_007922815.1 Macrotus californicus
TGTATTAACTTGTGCTCTCAGTTAACTTTTTGTGCTCAGACATTGGAGCAAAGCTTTTCCTATGATTTCTGTTTATTTAAAGATTTTACAGAGAATTCAAGATAAGCTGATAAAAATAATTATTACTATCTTTAACTATTTAGCTATGTGAATTAGAATTGTCTTGACATTGTGCAACCAAAGTAAAAAAATATTAATTGGAAGTTGAAGTGGATACAGATTTCTCATTCCTAATTTTGTGTTAATCAGAAAAATTTCATTTTTCCCATTGAGTGATTTCATAATAAGTAAATATTATATGTTATTTAAAAACCTGTGTACTAAAAATGTTCCACTGTTTTATATATATAAAATATAAAATATATAAAATATATATATATATTGAAGGTTCACAAAAGTTTTCATTTGGAACCAGAAAAGACATAACCCAAAAAAAAACATTTAACTAACATCTAACTAGACCAGAGCTGCTTTCTTATGTCAAGGCTTTTTTAGATCGAGGCTAAAAATTTTTAGCATGAGAATGATACTTATGTATATTTTTTAAAAAACCCACCTGATAACTAGGACAAGGCAAACAGTTACAAAGTGAAGTTCTTCATTCCCCATCACTCTCCCCGACCATCATCATTAGGTCTTTGTGACCTTAATACATATTTCCTCTTTTGAATCTTCTGGCAATCCTCTGAGTTTGTCAGGCAGGTAGGATTAGTCTTGTTTTTGTAAATGAAGAAGCTGAATGAGACTCAGAGATTATAAATGATTTCCCAAAATCATACATCTAAGCAAGTGACAGAGTTGAGACTCAAATCCAGAGACTTTCGACTACTGGTCCAGAGCTTCTTCCCACCATTTTTGACACAGAAGAGATACTGGGATTTTAGAGTGAGACCTTGGGAGTTCAGAGGTCAACCTTACCATGTCCGACACTCATGGAGGTACAGGTTCATCAAGCATGTCTTACTGCTTGATTACTCTGCTGCATGCTGCCTAGGCTCTCTAAGGATAAATAGGCAGCATAAACACTTGTTTTTAATATATTTTCTGGACTCTGTCCCACTTTCTGCAAGAGTCATTTGACATAACACTTTGCTAAAAATAAAATTTGCTTATAGGTCTCAAACTAAGTCCTGGTTATGATGTCCAAGAGTTTATGAAGGCAGGGGCAATATTGGGTATTTATGTCTATAGCACATGTAAGTATCAAAATTCAATATCATATCTGTGATTAAATGTATGATGGAGTCCAACACCACCCTACACTCTTTTTCTTTAGGTCTCTTTTCCTTTTGCTCCCAGTACTTATGGGCCACTGATGCAGGCATGTTGTAACAAGTTCCCAAGGGATTATTTTGAAGTTCTGATTCTATTTCCCTCAGATTTTTTTCTGCCTATCACGATCAGTGTGATCTCAAAGCCTCCAACAAGTTTCCTCTTGTGTCTCTCAAAACAAGACAAGATTCTCATCCTAGGATTCAAGCTTCTCCATATTACAGGTGTGTCTTATTCCTATCTATCACGCATCCTCTCTGTTCCAGTCTTGTCATGCTCCCCACAGTCCATACATAGGGCATGTTCACTGCTGCTGTGTGCCTTTGTCACTGCCTATTTCATTTCTCGCTATAGATCCAAATCCTACTCATGATTTCAGATCTAACCCGACCTTTGTTTTCCGTGAACTCTTCTCCAGTTATTTTAGTCCTTTAGAATTTTCATAGCAAAATGTTGTACTTGATGACACATATTATTGTATAAGTTATTCAAATCTCAACGGGAACTATAGGCAACCATGTAAATTGTACCCATATTTCCCTGCCTCCTCCACTGTAGATATCCACTAAATTAGAGTAAATACTTAATAAAATAATTTGTAGATTTATTAAATTGAAATCATCCTAAAGCGTAGGTACAAAAAAATTGTGTTTTCTGATACATGTTCCCCCATGGTCCATGCTTATCTCAAGGTAATTTCCACTATATTTTTAATAAAAAAAGAAACCTAAATTATAATTTTATAGTTTGTTTGTCTCCTTGAGCACAGCCATTGTTATGGATATTCATAAATGAAATCTGCCACTGAAGCATGGATAAACACCCGAGAATTAATTATAGCAAATATTTAACAACTGACTGCCTTTTATTGGCTAAACAAAATGAGCCATTCACTACCTAGTCAACCTCCTTTCACCTGGAAAGATCTCTATCGATTTCCTTCAGTGTTCTCTAGAAGATTTGGGGAAGTCTAGTGGCATGTTAAAATATTTCAATGAGTGAGACATAATTCTACCTCTCACATATACTGACTAAAAAGAAAAACTAAATACAAAAAATATTCTCTTGAGTAAAATTCTCTCTGTGATTCTTCAACAATTATGTGTTTTTTAAAAACTACAGTATGAATGAAAGACAAATTTTATTTGTGTTTAAGAAATGAGAAGAGAGGAGTTGCAGGTGGTTATGTTTTTTAAAGTTTTTAAAAAGATTTTATTTATTTATTTTTAGAGCGAGAGGAAGGGAAGGAAAAAGAGAGGGAGAGAAACATCAATGCGTGGTTGCCCCTCGCATGCCCACAACTGGGGACCTGGCCCGCAACCCAGGCATATGCCCTGACTGGGAATCAAACAAGGGACCCTAGGAGTTGCAGGTGGTTATTATCAGGAGATATATTGTACCTATTACAGAAGATGAATATGTACTTTTGTGTTGGAGCCTGTCTGCAAGTCAAGTTCCTTTAAAACAGGCAAAGGCTAGCCTGGTCTGGCTGCAGCCCACGTGCAGGAGGAGAGGATGAGGAAGAGAGGTCCACCACTGGCATAAAGTTTTATCCACTCTTTTATGTAAATATTCTTTCTCCACCTGAAGTTGATGTCATGGTGATTGGAAAACAAGAAGTTAGTTGACTGAGCAGAGGCAATTTGTTGTATTCTATTCTTTGAACCCAGAGATAATCAAAGACTTATTTGATTTCCTGGCTAACCTAACTTTTGAGTGGAAAATGATTTAGGAATGTGAGATAACTGGATAATTTAAGCACATTTAAAAAATCAACATGCCTCTTGAAATTGGTCAGAATTAGCTGTGTTTTTTTTTTTGTTCTCTTTATTAGTAACTTAGAGATTTTTTTTTTTCTGTATTACAGACTACTCGGTCGCTGTGGGATTTAATAAATTGGATAAGAGTAAATGACTTAAACTATAATCATATTTTCCAAAAGCACAGAAAAGATGTTAAGGCTGTAAACAACATACAATTATACCCTAGGGTAGGATTTGGCTAGGCAAATTGGGATAGAACTCTATGAAAAGTTAAATGTTTTCCTTGAATTCCTAATTGGAAATTGCTACTATTTGTGTTGCCGTTCATTCGTCATTTAAGCCTTGGTTATGTAGATTCTATTAACTCTACTCCACTCTTGGGGCATGGAGGAAATGTTGAGTGCACATGCCATTTAGGAAAGAGAGCAATGGAAGTTCAAAGACCTAGGTTCCAGTCTCAGCACATCCCTACCTGACCTTGGACAACATCTTCACCTCTCGGATCTATCATCTAGAGCAGGGATGTCAAACTCATTTTCACCGGGGGCCATATCAGCCTCCCGATTGCCTTCAAAGGGCTGAACTTTAGGATTGAATAAATGTAACTACTGAACAGTTAAGTGAGAGCTCGGTGCTGCCACTGGGTAGAAACAAGGTGCCGGTCAGGATAAAACAAGGTGGAGGCCGGATTTGGCCCTCAGGGCCTTGCGTTTGCCACCTGTGGTCTAGGGTAAACAAAAAACATTGAACTAGAATTGAATTTCAAACTGTGCTCAGTTAGTGGGTGTGGTGGGTAAGAGCAAAGCCTGCCTCAGGATGTTCACACTCTCCTTTCCACTTGATGGAATGTCCACCACGCCCAGCTCCACCCACTCCGAACTGCACACGGCTCTGCCGGTCCCATCCTTCAGTTCTCTGCTGTAATGTACTCCCTCAACAGTCCATTGAGACGAACACTGTTCTAACACTTTCTTTTCCAGTTACTTTCTACGCCTTACCCTGCTTCACTTTTCTTCTTGGCATTTATCACTACTTAAAAATAGATACATAACATGTTTATGTATTCCCTTTTTTGCTCTCTCTCTCCTTCCCTTGAATATAAGCATTATGAGAGCAGAGATCTATCTTGCCTGCTTTATATATGCTTTAAAAATACCCAGGGTGTAGTAAGCACTTAATATATATGCATTAAAGGAATGAATGAATACTGACTCACTGTCTGGAAAGGCAACAACACCCTGGAAGGGAGTATGGTTGCCTCTGTAGGAGCGTCCCCTTTGCCACAGTCTCCACCAGTCCTGTGTTCCCAGCACTGAGTTCCTTTCGTACTGAAGCTTCTCTTCTCATGCCCCACTTTTCCTATTGACGTTCCTGCTTGTTCGATGTATTTTCATTTACGACATGATACCCCTGGTTTAAGATGTTTCCGGGGGGTGAGGAAAGCCTACTGCTAAAAATAATTTGAAAACTCCTAGACAAGAGGACTTTTCAAATCTCTTCCAGCTCTAACAACCAGTGAATTCATGCTTCACTGCCATTCAGATCTACAAGTATGAAATACAAGATGCGTGTATTCAACTTTCCTTCATCGCCTTCTTTAAATGCTTTTTTTTTTCTTTTTTGACTCAATCCCCACAGGAGCAGACCATGTGAGCCCATTAAGAGAGCAGTTCATTCCCACCTGCCACCGCGAGCCCGCCAACAATCCCAGCCACACCACTCCTCTTGATTATGTAGAGCCATTCCAATCCTGAGTGGCAGGATTTGCAAAAACAGCTGTTGGGCTCCACAAACATTTGGAGGAGGGGAAAGTGTGAGGTGGGTTGCGACATTCTTCAACTCCCTTTTACTGAAAGAAGCAGCTGTGATCTTCCCGTGTAAGAGAAAGTAAACAAAAGCTGGCAGTGCTCAGCACCATTCAGCAGCAAGCATTCAAATGGATTTTTCCCCACGGAAGTCACAATCCCAGCACCAAAGGCGAGGCTCCGTCCTCTCCTTCACTCCCCACCCCCCACAGCACGAAGGGGAAGCCAGGTCTTTGCATGCTCTGTTCACTTGATCAAACAGTGTGCAATTCAACCCCAATGAAACAAACGTTGAGTCAAGTCCCCGGACTCACTCAGCATTTCATTACTGGTTATCACACGCGGTGTTGTCAAGTTTTGGGAACCTGTTGAGTGCACCAGGCCAAAAAAAGCCATGTTTATCTCTGAGAGACAAGCTCTCTTAGGTTCAGCAGCACAAGTGTCTGGGCTGAACTGGCTAATGGAGAAGTGGACCCCTGAATAGGAAAGTCCAGGTATGTTTAGAGGTGCTCTCGGATTCAACTGGGTGGCTCACTCCTTTTGTTTCCTCTTCCCTTTTATTCACTTAAACAGAAAACAGGGTATTCATTTATTCCGTTTTCCACCCCCAATTCCTCTTCACTGCCAGGGCCATCTGTCCATATGAAACCATTTTTGTTGCACAGTTTTGAATCCGGGTGACGATCAAAAATGAAGAAGTGATTGTCCCTTAATGTTTTCTATGCAGAGATTAAAAATTTTTAAAGCCTTTCTCTGTGTTTGTTTCACATCCTCCAGCTGGAATCCTGTGCTCACTGAATTGCAAGGAAAGGAGCCTGCGAGCAGCCACTGTGCTGATGGAAGGTCAGCGTGTCCTAACTCAGCTGGAATTAAACAAGTGCTTTTAAAATGATGGGACTTGGATGCTTAACGTGGTTATATTTTCAATCTCTTCTCAGCTTAAGGCTGTTTGGTTGGCAAGTAAATGCACTGAAAAATGAAAAATAAGAGAATTCTTTTGTGCCCAGAATTCTGTAATTTAATATATCCAGTATCTCCATACACATATGGTTTTTAGACGAAGGAATAAAGAATTTGCCTGCAGGACTCCTTTATCCCGTGATGCCACATGTCACCCAGGTGTGTAACTGGTTTTTTTTTACAAAGCCATTGCTTCTCTAAGAAGTGCTCTCTAGTTAAACATGTGTCAAGTGAGAGGAAATGATCAATGGATCACTTCTTCGAAACATCCTCCCAATGGAAGCTGTTCGTTTTTATCATTTTAAAGAGACAGATCTAGCTGTTGAGAGAAGTTAAGATCTGACACACTTCATTCATCTTTTTTTGCCCCTCATGTCCACAAATGAACATCTAAGTTAAGGGACATTGTTTCCTAGGTGTCTTTCTCTATGTTCTCACATTATCATCACCTTTTGTGGCTGCTGCTGTGGGGGAGCTGAAGGAACATGAGATGACCCTGCTCAAATACCTGGGTTTTAAATTCAGCTCACATCTCTTAAGCGAATTGGGTTTGGCCAGCAATGTCCTGCTGCTGTGTGGTCCCTGGAACCATTCCCAGCAAAGGCACTCACCTGAGGAGAAAACAAACACAGGTGTCTCCTATGAGCCCATCTTCCCAACCATCTCTTGGAGTCTGGAAGCCTTTCCTGGGCCCAAGATCTCTTCTCAAAAATCACTCACAGTCAGACCATTTTGTGACATTCAGAAATGGCTGAAATTCTTACAAATCCCAGGTGGGTTGGGAGCAATACCACTATGAGTCAATGATTTTCATATTCTCTAAAATTCAATAAACAGTATTTCTTAAAATTAATGGAAGTCAACCTATGGCAAGTCCAGCATGGGATCAATTCAAGGGGAATTTGTAATTGAAGTACCCCAAAGGCTCTCATCACAAGACAGTTTCACCAGAGGGGGACCAGAATTGCTCCAAGGTCAGGGCATCTGCAAGACCAGTGCCTAAGCCATTGCATCTGTCTTTTAACTCAGAAGAATGATCAGCACCATTTGCAAAGGGAGCCCTTGGTGCTGGGAGTTGTGCTTTTATGTGGTGTCTTTAATATTTACAAGTTCAAAAGGTAGGAACTAGGTGCATTTTTTTCAGATTAGGAATTTGAGCAAGAGGAATGGGAAAAAATGCAACTTCATACTACCATTGCTTCATACTACCAAATGCATACTACCATTTTAAAAAAAGCTAGTATAAATGATATAAAAGAACCACCTTTCCAAAGGAGTCCTGTAGACTCATAGTGCCAGTTTCTATGCACTATGGTTTAATGCATTCCTGATAATGAGGATTTGGGGACTGCTAAACTAATTCCTTGTTACATCCTAGGATACTGTTAGGTTGGCCAAATAGTCCATATGCTTTCTTTCATAAAATAAAAAGTCACATTTTTCATTTTCACCAATAACTTTATTGATCTGGATAGTTTGAGTATGTTGGCTATCTCACACAGGGTAAAACGTTGATTGTTCTCAGTTGACCACTCAATGAGATCGCTGTCAACTTCAATGGGTCCACCTGATTGTGGGACACCGTCAGCAAGAAATCGCCAGCACGAAACTTAGCAAACCACTTTAGACACGTTAGATCAGTCACCACGCCTTCCCCACACACTGCACAGATCTTTTTTTGTGTTTCAGTTGCTTGTTACTTTCCTTGAAATAATGAAGCATGATATGCCAAAAATGTTGCTTATAGCCTTCCATCTTCAATATTAAAATGGCTATACAAAAATTCACCGATTTTGATTTTTTGTTGTTGGTGTTAAATGCATGCTGTTATGGCAGCTTTTGCAACATATCCCACAAAATTATTTCGAATGAAGTTAAAGACAACCAAGCACTACTAGAGACATTTTACGGAAAAAGACAAATGAACTTTTTTGGTCAACCCAATATTTACGTGTTCTTATGAGTATCATTTGTTTTATGTACTAAATACGTACTTGAAAGCATTATCACCCTATTCCATGTGAAAATTTGTAGGTAGACATTTGTGTATTTGGGGAACTTATTTCATGTCTACATTTTATTCAGGAAATGAGAGCCAGATGTTTTGGGACATTTGCTCTTTGTTTTAAATAGCTTAGGTTAAGATAAGAGTGATATTGATTGGTTGCTGTGCCTTCCTCTGGAGAAAGTGAAACTTTTCAGATCCTACGTCTCATCATACTTTAAAACCTTAGAACAGACTCTAATAAAGAAAACTCTTTGAATGTTCTTTTATTTGGCAGCAATGGAAAGGTGCACTCAATTATATTAACAGAGTTCTCAATGAATGTAAATTCCAAGTGAAGGCCCCCCCAAGAGGCAGGGACCTTGAGCTAAAGCACTTCCTTGGAGTGTACACTGCCAGGTTCAGAGAGAGGTCATGCCCCTCCTGCACTCTGGAGCCAGATCCTTGGATTCTGTCTCAGGCAGCAATGTTCCAGGAGTAAGAGGAGCACACTGAGGCCTGTGGGCGTGTACCTGCTGGCTCACCTGCCTGTCTGGCATCTCCATACTCCTCCTCTCTGTAGTCCCTTAAGTGACCTTCCAAGCCAAATGAGCTATGCTTCTAAATATGACCCTAATTCACGCAACAGGCTAGAGGTAAGAGCAAAATAGACAGAGCTCATATGAACAGTATTAGCATTGAGTCCTTTTTAAAATATCATGAAGAGATGTTTTAAAAATTCATCTAAAAACTTTTTAAAAGATTTCATTCATAAAGCTTGGTGAAGAATTTCTTAGAGTTTCATTCAGTTTAGCAGGTCTTTGGGGAGCTATGAATGCCCAGTTTATTATTTTTCCCTCTCCCTGTCCCTGAGCTTCAGGAGAACTAGAATCTGGGCAAGGAGTAGAGGCTCACACCTAGCTACCCACACTTTTCCTTAGAGATTCCAACAAGCTCTCCTGCCACGCTCTGCAGCAGTTTTCTGAAAGAACAGACAGCCACCATATTTGTGAGAGAACTGGGCCATGCTTGCAAGGCTTTCTGCCTTCACTTACCCTTGAAATTGTCTTCACTCCGATCTGTGAATCAAAGAAGTTATCTAATATACATTTAGCAAAACACCTCAAAATCTGTTTGGCACTTTCCCCGCTTTCTTCACATAGTTTTTTATGACTTAGGGGACTTGGAAAGAACTCTGTTAAACAGCTGAGTCATGCTGAGCTCATGCAGGACAATTCATTTCGCACTAATGTCATTTCCTTTTCTTTCCTTCTTTTTCTCTTTTGGCAGTTAAATCCCGAATGCAAACTGTATCATGTTGCCAGCAAAGTACACAATAAACTCTTCCTGATGAAGAGTTATTTAGTGAATTAAAGTCAACGTGGAGAGAAGGGGCTAATATGTACAGCTGAGCGGGGTCCTCGGTCCTGTACCTGATGGGAGATAACAAAACTGGGAAGAATAGATGACATACTTCAATGACAGGATCCAGATTTTGAAATATCTTAGGAGCCTGGCATGGGGGCTAAATCCAATATGATACAATTTAGCAATATTAAGTAATTATGAAATTCTGCATTCAAATTAAAAAATTTGCCCTGGCTGGTATGGCTCAGTTGGTTAGAGCATCATCCCATAACCTGAGGGGCGTGGGCTCAATTCTCAGTCAGGGCACATACCTGTATTGAGGGTTTGACCCTTAGTCTGGGCACGGATGCATGTGACCCCCAGTCCAGACATGGATCCTCCGTCTGGGTGTGTATGCAAGGCAATCGATGCTTCTTTCTCTCATTGATGTTTCTCTCTCTCCCATCCTCTTTCTCTTAAAAGAAAAATTAAAAAAAAATTGATAGCATCAATTTGGGGGTAGGAAAGGCTAAGTTTAATACCAGTTAAAAATATATTGGAGATTTTTATTGTCCATCTTAAAATATGATATAACCTCCAAAATATCCCAAGTAATCTTAATCTGAATTAATAATAAAAATAACACCTAGTATGTGCTAACAAACTTATAATCATGATATAACTATTTCCATTTTACAGATGGATAAATGGAGGAGGTTAAGTAACCAGCACTGGATCAAAATAGCCAGCAAATAGCAGAGCCAAGACTTCATTCAGTCAAGGTTGAAGGTCATTAATCAAAATAATTATCCAATTTTGCCCTGGCTATTTATATCACATATAGAGAATGATATTCATCTTAAGAAACCAAAATTATATAAAAACACCAAAGACTATCTAGAGAAAGTAGATCAGGACAGTAAAGAATCTGTAAGTCATGCAATAAAAGGCACAGTTAAGGAGATGATAAATATTTAGCATGAAGAATGAGGATTTGGGCCCTGACCAGTGTGGCTCACTTGGTTGGGTGTGGTCCCACAAAGCAAAGGTTGCTGGTTTGATTTCTGGTCAGGGTGCATGCCTGGGTTGCAGATTGGGTCCCCTATCAGGGCACAGGAAGCACTGATTGATGTTTCTCTCTCACGTTGATGTTTCTCTCCTCTCTTTCTCCCTCCCTTCCCCTCTCTCTAAACATAAATAAAATCTTTTTTAAAAAATGAGGATTTGGAGGGATATGGGCATTATCGTCAAATACCAAAGATCTAAGGTCATTTGGAAGCTAGAAAAACAGCAGATTTTAACCCCAAATAAATTTCCAACAAATAAAAGTTTTCTTAACAAGCAAGGAGAAAGACAGCTTCTGAGAGGATTGAACCATTTTAGCCCCTAAAAGTCCTCAAGCAGATGCTAAGAGCCATTTACTAGGGTCGTTCCTGAGTGAAATTCTGGCTTTGGATACATTTGGCCTAGTTGAGATCCATAGGTAAACTTCATGAGGTCTTTGAATCCCTGGAAATTATATACAAAATTGTGTGTGTGTGTGTGTGTGTGTGTGTGTGTGTGTGTGTGTATTCCCCACCCCCCGCCCCCCGCCCAGGAAGATGGTCCATATATTTCTTAGATCCTCAAAACAATTCCATATAATCTGAGAAGCAATAAATGGAATCCCTTCCAATTCTGCAATTGTGTAATTCTGTTTTATAAAAACTCGTCTACCTTTCATGTGAGTGTAGCCAACAGAATAGTGTGATTCATTTAATGTGAGAGGCAAAAGAGAATGAATAGCTGAGGGCAACTTCAAGGTTTTGAGCCTCACAACTGAGAAGCTATTGATACCATTGAGAGATAAAGAAAATAAAGAAGCAAGAAATCCTTTATCAGTGGAAGACAATTAAGTAGAAATAAATGGACAAACTACAACCAGTCTGAGACTCCAGGACTGAGTGTACTGAGCATATAATCCAAATATTCTTTTACATCATGGCAGAAAAATGCTGAAATCTAGAGATGTACAAATAGAGAAAAAGACACTTGAAATTTAGAACCATGAAATATTATAACTCTAACTGGTTTAGAGATCGCTTATGTCGACCATTTAATGTTACAGTTGAGGAAACCGCATCTCAAAAAAACTGAGACACGCTCTCTACCCTGGTACCCTAGTGTCAACCCGAGTCTGTCCACAAATTTAAGGGGGAAAACGGTCCAGATTTCTGAAAACATGCAAATCTTGAATATAGATACCACTTAAATGTTCCAGGAAAAAAAGAAGCTAGTCTTAACTTCAAATACTACACAAAGGTCCACTTTGTTAGAGTATAAGGCAAGACCATAACACTGCCTTTTGAGAGTTTTGAAGCATGAATTCTACTGCTCAGCATGCTCTGGGATTTGTTCACAGTGTTTTTAACCTTGGTCATCATATTCTGACTTACTTGAGGAAAATTACACGGGTTCTTAAACTATTAAGAAAGAAGAAGCACATGGCTGTGTTATTTAGTGTGAGTGCATCAGGCCCACCGGTCTTGGGGTTCCCCTGTAGATGTCAGCTTGCCAGTTACTAAGAACAGGGAGGAACTAGCTCTAGCAGCACTCAGGCAGAAGGCGGTCTTTAGCACCTCCTCTCCCCTCTGATGAAAAGATTCGTTCTGTTCTTTCTGTGCCACAGGAGGATCTCCCAGGTCCAGTTCTGAGTCAGCAGCTCTTTCATATATATATATATATATATATATATAACATTTTCCACAGCTTCATTCTTTAAAATCCATCTGACAAGGTTAAGGTGGGGTTGAGACAAGAAAAATTTGGAACTACTCCCAGCTGAGACTGATTTCCTGAGAAAAATAAATGTTTTCATAATCTGAAAGTTTATGGAAATTTTAAAAACCTGACATGCAAGTTTTATATGCGCTGTGTAGTGTGTGTGTGTGTGTGTGTGTGTGAAATAAAATTTTGGTTGGGGAGTTGCCGAAATGACTCAGGTGTCAGCTACTATAACTTCAACTTTAAATGTTAAACCCAAACACAGGCCCCATGTTCCAATTCATACTGAAGCTTTATAAGATATGGCCTTGGAGCAGAGGTATAATGATCTCTTGGGAGAGGCAAGATCCAATTAAAGTTTAAGTTCGCTGTCTTTAGGAAAGACATGAGCAGTTATATATCCTTTGAGAGGGTCTTGGGAAATACACACCTGAGCTTTAAATGGCTACTCATTTGACTGTGAAGTTGCATTTCAATTCGACTGGGAGTCAGAGCACAGGAAAGAATTCAAATAACAACACTCTGAGATTTCCTGGTGTGTTGTTACCAGGGAGAAAAGAGCTCCTGGAAACCGAATGCCTTACACATTTGCACATATTACCAACCACTTATAAAAATAAGACTATTGTTATGCATAAAAGTCGTTCCTTTTAAGGGAAGCCAAAGAGAGAGTTGAAGTGTGGCTGACATTTCTACCAGAAGATACATTTTTTTTTAAATATCATGTTTAAGTTCTCTAAGTTAAAAAAAGAAAAAGGAAAAAAAATCTACAATCCAGTATTGAAAAAGCAATTTCAGACATTTCACCCATAAAATAACTCACAGGAAGACATTAGACGTGTACATACAAAAACCATCAGCAGTTTTTTCTAGTTCTCTTTCCTTCAGGGAGAGAGTAATTGCCTCTATTTCGAACTCCCATACATTGTTTTGAAAAGACAAAATATGCTATGGATTGAACAGAAAAGATGCAGACTAACACATTCTATCTCACTCCTCAGTCGGCTCCTAGGACTGAATGCTCCAACAACACACAAGAGCTTCCCCATCCTCACTTCACTAGCTGAGTCTTCTCCTTGCTCCTTTTTACACCAACCGACTGACAGATTTTAGACAATATAAAAGGAAAAAGCTATTATTTTGCCTCAGAGCTACCCCCATCTCACTGTTCCACCTCAAATTTTAATTGCAACCAGTAGGACTGTTTCAGTGTGGGATTACAGACATATCGATGAAATAAGGTCAATGGTTTTATCATGTATCTGCATTTAGGTACCAAATGCCATTATATTAGGAGTGATTTAATCATACAGCCCATGTATTCCTTCAACAGCATTGGTGAACAGCAGTATTAATTGAGGCAATGCAAGTTTACATAATAAATAAACCCCCAAATTTCAGTGGCCAAATTTTAATAGCAGGAAGGTTTAATTTTCCTTCAAGAAACAATACAATGAAAGTGACTCATAAGGTTCAGGGAGCCAGAATTCCCTCCATCCTGTGTCTCTGCCACCTTCCAGAGCCTCAGAGTCCTCTGCATTTATCCAGATAAAGAAAAAGAGGCTTGAGAAGCCACCTAGATGCAAGATGGCTGGAAAACAAATTTCCCAGGGGAGCAGCCACCTCCCAGTGACACTGCACACTCCAGAAGAGGTTAGTCACAGCACTTGTAATAAGGTACTGTGCTGGGCATTGAGGAATTTTGAAAAACAAATCAAATTGGGATCCAGTGTCCAGTCACAGGCACTTCAGAAAATTTTTCCAAGTATCCTCTTTCCTTACCAATAATAATAGTTAATTTATATTAAAAGCTTGTTGTATGTCAAGCTCACTGTGGTTCTAGAGGATGTGTGGGTGGTATTTCAGAACTCAGGCCCTGGTGTGTAGGTGTTCCTATCCGTGGCCTCATCTCTTGGCCTCTGCAGTTTTCTAATCACTGGAGGCCGGGGCTCAAGTCTGGCTCTCCTAAAAGTTCCTACCCAAAGGCAGAGCCCACACGAGACAGTGAATGAATGTGTATTACACTCCACAGAACCTTGGCAGCTACTGCTGGGCAGCTATTGGTTGTACCGAGGGCTCCATTTCAACTTATAAAAAGCCATACTTCAAAACACAATTACCTATAAAAGAAATTTTTTTGTAAAATATGAGTTACCTATACTAAAATATTGATTCATCACTTAAAAAGAAAATCTGAATCAATGGAAATGGAAACATTATTTTATTTGAGTAGATAGGTGTATGAGCATCAGTGGGGAGAAAAAAAATCACTGAAAAAGTACCCACAAAAGAGAGCAAGATGCCCAAGGTAGATCAACATAACACTCACCAGAATGTTCCACCATGTTGTCCCTGCATGTCTACCCTCTAATTTGGAAGGGAATCCAGTAGTCAGATGGAGGAACAACTATCGATGCACCAAGATGAATAAAAAAGAAGAGCCAGAGGAGACAGATAACCGCTTCAACAAAGAATAAAAAGTACACTTACAGCAATTTTTAAAAGCATGAAAATGACTTCCTAGCACTTAATAAAATGGTTTTTAAAGGTAAAAAATTTAAAACAGTTAGGGGAAGGATGGTTGTAGATGCAGAAGGCTCACCAACATTGTGAGGCAGTACAGAACAGGGTAAATGTCAAATAGTTTGATTCTAAAATTGAGCTAGCTGATCATTAAACTCACCTGGGATGCCTGTTAAACAGAGATTTTTCTAATCATCCAGCCCTTGTAAGTCAGAAACTTTGGAAGTAGAGCCAAAGAAACTGTATTTTTGTTTGAAGTGGGCTCTGGTTTTGTTTGATGAGCACTGGTTAGGGGGAAGTGTTGAGACTGGAGCCTCCTGTTGAATGAGTTAGGTCACCAAGTCTGCAGGTGGTGGTTGGAAGGAACTGGAGCGGGCTGCGAAGGGTGGGGAGCATTTATAGATCATGACTTTCCAATAGGAAACAAGGATTGATGAATGCTTAGTTTGCATGATCCCAATTTTTCATGGAGTGTAATCACAAACATTTGACATGGTTGTAGATCAAATAGCAAGTCTAAAATTTTCATATGTATGAGTCTAGCTTTAAATAACATAAAACACATCAGAGCAATAAGAAGTTGAAGTGCTTCGGTTTTACAAATGTTTAAAAAGCCTGGGTTCATCCAGTTCACATTTCCCTCACTCTGTGTGTGTGTGTGTGTGTGTGTGTGTGTGTGTTAAATAACTGAAATATGTAGGTTAAATTTTTGCAGTTTTACTTTTCTAACCCCAGACAATAACAACGGTCCATTTCATTCCCAATGTTCCATTTCAAGAAAGATGGATCACCATTTGGGAAGGATTAAGGGAACAACGATGGGAATAAATGTGGGCTTGGAAGACAAATGTGGACTGGTGTGTGCAACTTGATGAAATCACCCTTGAATATTTGCCTCCTACATTTTCTGAGCTACTTCCACTGAAGGAGACAACACAGTACTTCTTGGCTTTTTCCCTTCAAATGGCTGCTTCAGAGTGACCGATGTAAAATAACAAAGGAATCATGGAGCATGAGAGATGATTCCCGATAACTTCCAGGAGGTTATTCCCTTGAAGCTGTTGTTTTCCAGGAGGTGTGATAAACTTGAACTAGTGGATTCAAAAATGGTCACCTTCACTCTTATTTCCTGAAAGCAGTCAAGCCCTGTGAGGCTGACCTTCCTACAGTTATGAGACCCACAGCATGATTTCCCCAAGAGAAATGAGTCCGATATTTCCCGGACTCAGAACCCAGAACTCCAGTCCCTATGCAATACTCTACAACAAATAAAAAGCATTCTGCCATCAAATCTGGGAAGAGACACACATGCTGTCCCCTCCCAACCTGACAGAGGACACATTAGCATGTCTGAGCTTCTGAGGGTCTTGCAGCAGAGAAACCATCTTAACTGAATAACTTAGGATTGCTAAATCTTGTTTAATGACTTGCATTAGTTTACTAAGACTGCCTTAACAAAGTGCCACAAACTGGATGGTTTAAACAGAAGTCTTTTGTCTCACAGCTCTGGAGGCTACACGGCTGAGATGAAGGTGTTGGCAGGGTTGGTCCCATCGAAGGATGGGAAGTGAGGAGCTGTCCCAGACCTCTCTCCTTTGCTTGTAGATGGCCATCTTTATGTTCACATGACATTCTCCCTGTGAATCTGCCTGTGTCCAAATGGACCCCAGTCCTATTGGATTAGGGTCCATCCCGATGACCACAATTTAACTTGATTACCTCCATAAATACCTCATCTCCAAAGAGGTCACACTCTGAGATACTGGGTAGGAGGGCTTACATATGAGTTTGGAAGGGGTGAGCACCTAATTCAACCCATTACACCACTGGGCCCCCTTTTGAAATGTCATTTATTTATAACCCTCAACACACACGTTTGGAAATGTTACTGTGGTCTCACAGTACCACACTCTGCCGCAGTAGTTCCCAAGTGTCATTGGTGGGTTATATAAACAGAATCGCTGGGGGTGCTTTTTAAGATTCTAGATTTTCAGTTCTCACCTCCACTGGTTGAAATCCACCAGATCTAGGGAGGATGTCAGGTACTCACTGTTATGTTGGCTTGGCCAAAAAATTTGTTTGTTTTTCGTAAGATGGCTCTAGTCGTGCTTAGTTGCCTTCAACTTCGTTTGAAACAACTTTGTTAGATTGTATTGTCACAGCTGTCATATCAGCGTGCATTTAACAAAAGCTTATCAAAATTGGTGAATTTCTATGTAGTCATTTTAATATTGAAGATGGAAAAAGAAACACAACATGTTTGGCATATGATGCTTTATTATTTCAAGAAAGCTAAAAACACAACTGAAATGCAAGAAGAAGATTTGTGCAGTGTACGGAGAAGGGTGCTGTGATTGATTGAACGTGTGAAAAGTGGTTTGCAAAGTTTCATGCTGAAGATTTCTCTCTGGATGATGCTCCACCGTCAAGTAGACCAGTTCAAGTTGATAGTGATCAAATCGAGACAGTAATTGAGGACAATCAACATTATACCATGCAGGAGATAGCCGACATACTGAACATACCCAAATCAATAAACATTGGTGAAAATGAAAAATGTGTCTTTTATTTTATTGAAAAAACCATATGGACTTTTTGGCCAACCCAAAAAAACTTGCCCAGAAGATTCAGACATATATATAACCATATTGGATTTCTCCAGCAAGTTAGCACTCCCTTACTATTTTTAGACTTGATTTGGACCAGGAATCTCAGAAGAGCTGAGTAAAATGGAATTGTACCACTTTTTAAAGTAGCATGAACACATGAATGTTTCCTCATCTCCGTTTTTACCATATCTTGTATTTTGCCTCTGTCATGTTACAAACCACGTAACGTGTGTAAAGAGACACTTGTCTTTTCATCCCCAGTGCCTGCAAGGGAGCGGCATGCAGTGCGCGTTCACTGTGGGTGTGTTAAACAAGTACCTAAAGCAACGTACAGGAACAGGTACAACTGTTTTATTGTAAAAAAAAAAAGTTCTTGATGTTGATCTATATCCATCCTTGAGGTATTTCATCTACTCCTATGATTTTAAATCTTAACCCTTGTAACTTTTCCCTCCTTTGACCCCAGCCTCTAGTTTTTGGGATACTTTATAGCCTCACTTCTTTGTACATACGTGATATGTTGGGACTCTTCTCTGCCCTCTTGCCCCACCCCATCCGCAATTGCCACCATTATTTCCAAATTAATATTTTTTCCTGAACTGTCCTTCAGATTTGACATGGGCATCCTATTAAACATCTCTATACAATGCCTTGGTTTTCCACAGAGACATGGATCGTACTTGTAATAATTAGTTCAATGGCTGCTTTCTTTGCCAGAATTAAGCTACGTAAGGCCAGGCTTCGTGTCTATTGTGTTCATTTTTTAAAGTACAGAAACGTAATGGAGTAGGAGCTCAAATGGTGATGGAGTAGTTATGTACTTTTGGTGACGACATGCTTCTCTCCACCTGAGACTGTCTCTAAAACACAGGCTAAGTTTAATTCATTTTCTACTTTTGCCTGAAAGATAGAATGTTTTTCAATAGATTTCCTTAAAATTGTTAAGGTTTTTGTTCATTTGTATCTTTGTTAACTTTTGCCTAAATGAAAGCACAGGGTAGAAATTTAGGACCAGGGTAGATGTTGAGAAAATATGAAAATAGATTTGTTTTTTCTTGTTATTACAATCCAAACTTAAAATATATTTAAAATAAAAATAAGTTAGAAAAACAGACATTTAATGGAATCAAGACAGCCCAGACAGCTGATTACTTCTGAAAAACAATAGATAACAATAAATAAATTAACAATTTATAAATCAGTTTTCAGACTGCCAAAAGATTATTTTAAACACAGCTCTGGTGGTCATCTTCTTTTTGAGAAATTGGAGATGTGGGATGGTGATTCCATCAGTTCGTTATTTCTAAAGGCGGAGAGACCCCCAAAGGATGCAGCAGCTGTGGCACAAGAGGATTTCAGCAACGAGCACGCTTCAGTTTACGGGAGTGGTCAGAACTTCATGTGGCGCGTGTCTCCGTTGCCTGTGGCCTGTTGGCTTCTTAACTCTTTTGTGACGTTTTGTTCTTTCATTGGCCACCGGCAAAGGACAGTTGTTTCTTCCCATGATATTGAAAATTGGCATCCTGATAACTTGCTGTCCCTTCTTCTAGGCAATTAGGTAAGATAAGGGGAACAGGCATCTATTTTTCTGGGGAACGTGGAAATGTGTGTGTGTGTGTGTGTGTGTGTGTGTGTTTTGTTTTGTTCTGTTTTGTCTCTTTCCAATATCCTCAGTGTAGCTGGTCACAGGAAGTAGAAAGGACTTTTACATTGGAAAAAAATTGCCTCCTTAGAAGGAACATGGTTGTGATCCCATTCGTTTTCCTTAAAGATTAAATAGATTTTGACATCTTTAATGAATATGGGATAATATCAACTGAGGTCTCTTGGCAATAAAAAGAATCAAAACAGGGGGCTCTCTTAGGGAAATTGTGTCCAGAGTGGTGATGAAGCCTCAGCCTCAGGGCTTGGGGGTTCCGGCACAGAATGGCTAAGACAAGAAGCACCTCATGATATGTAAATATGACAACGTTAAGAAAATGGTTTGGCCTTTTGAGAGACCAAGCTGATTCTTATTTGTATAACCACCAAGATGCTGACCCAGCAAGACTACCATTATAGCAGCAGGTACTTGTACCCCAACTTCACAGGTTTTCCACTGAGATACGATGGGCCCCACAGCCTGTTTCTGCTGGACCAGAGTCCCCTGCTCTCTCGCCACCTGGGGTTTCCAAGCAGCACTGGCCCACCTTTGTTTTAGATTGATTCCTGGGATTCTGAGTTGACACAAAGAGAAGAAAGTCTCAAGGGAAAGAAAAGTGAAAGTTTTAATGATTAATTATTTCTTATTTACAATGTTAGCTTTCTTTTTTAATAGTCCGGGCTAATGAATGGACTGTTTCAACCACAGTGGCAAGGAATGTACTGGCGGTGTAATAGTTTCTTATTACCATCATAACAAATTACCACAAGCATAGCGGCTTAAAACAATACAGATTGATTATTCTACAGTTCTGAAGTTAGAAGTCTAAGGTGGATCTTCCTACACTAAAATTAAGGTGTTGTTGGGGCTGCATGGTTTCTGGAAGCTCTAGAGAAGAATCTGTTTTGTTGCCTTTTTCAGTTTGTATTTTTTTTAATATTTTATTTATTTATTTTTAGAGAGGGGAAGGGAAGGAGAAAGAGAGAGAGAGAAATATCAATTTGTGGTTGCCTCTAGAGCACACCCTACTAGGAACCTGGCCTGCAACCCAGGCAATGTGCCCTGACTGGGAATCAAACCAGCGACCCTTTGGTTTACAGGCCTGCATTCAATTCACTGAGCTACACCAGCCAGGGCCTTTTACAGCTTTTAGAATCTGTCTACATTCCTTGCCTGGTGGCCTCTTTCTTCATCTTCAAAGCCAACAATGTAACATCCTCAAAAATCTCCCCTTCTCTTCTTTTCTCCCCTCCCGTCCCCTTTTCCCTCTGTGTCTGGAGTCATGTTTCCTTCTCTTTTTAACTGAATCTACTACCTCTTTCCTATAAGGACCCTTGTGATTACACTGGAGCCACCCAGAACATCAAGATAGTCTTCCCATCTCAAGGTCTGTACCCTTAATTATATCAGCAAAGCCCCCTTTGCCATGCCCTGACTGATGTAGCTCAGTGAGTGGTCATCATCCTGCAAATCAACCAGTCACCAGTTCAATTCCCAGTCAGAGTACATGGCTGGGTTGTGGGCCAGGTCCCTGAGTGGGGGTGCATGAAAGGCAACAGATTGATGTTTCTCTCACACATCGATGTTTCTCCCCCTCTTTCTCCTTCCCGCTTTCTAAAAGTAAAAAAGTAAAATCTTTTTTTTTAAAGTCTCTTTTGCCATATAAGGAACATGGTTACACGTTTCAGGAACTAGGATGTAGACATCTTTGGTGGGGAGCATTATTCTGTCTCCTGTAGGTTTCCTTCAACATCTTAGCAATGAATGAATTTATCAGCACCCATCATTGCCTTAGCAGAAAGCAGGGCTCTTTAAAAGGGTACTCACTGGCCAAGATGGGGAAGAGTGGAATAAGACTTATGGGTGAACTGTCATTAGTGCAATGGACAAGACTTGGGGACTCTGAGTTCTGGTTTAGATAGATGGCATAGATGTAAGTGCCCTTAATTAAGGTCAGAAATAAAGGAGAAGACTTTAGGGGAAAAATGTGGATTTTAGATATTTTTAGTTTGAGATATAATACAGCATAAATTAATCCAGTACCAGATGCAAATGCAAACATCTTTACAATATAAGATCATGTGTTATACATTCTGTAAGGGTTTGGTATACATACCCTTATACATTATAAGCTAATAGATAAAGATGTATCGTGGCATTTAGGCCATGAAGACTGAAATGCAGGTCATTTGTATGTCAGTGCATTTCTCAACTCTGTTTTGATCCCACACCAACCAAAATGCAGAATTAATTCTCACTCATTTCTACAAAAATGTAAAGATAATGGACCTAATGTGACTTCTGTAGCTTTTTCCTGAAGAGTTCAGGGTTATGAGATGCTGTCACAGCACATGTACAGAGTTCTTTCATGTCCCTCCCCTTTTTGCAAAGTTACTCTTTCATTACTGGTCCAACCAACACTCAAGCTCTGTAAATGTGCCTCCGAGATTTATCGTGAGGCCACTGACACAAGGTTCAGGCTCCACGAGCACACCCCTCATGAGTTCTGGGAGTCGTAGGGAACTGTAGAGTGTACCAGGTGGAACAAGAAACCAGGCGGCAAATATGAATCATTCCTGGGAAAATGCCTCAAGAGACTGTGGAAGCAAGGAACCTGCATTTCTAAGGCTTTAGTAATTTTTTTTGTGGTTTCTGTTTCTATTCTAGATATTTTCACTTTTGAACCAGATTTTGAATTCATAATTTTATATTCTTGCTAAAGGAGCCCTCCAAATTTGATAAGATTCAAACTTTACAAACCTATCTACTCTGCTGAAATAGATTTATGAGTACTTACCAAACAAAGATGGACCTCCCCTATGAAGGCTTTCCTACAGACTCTTAGATAACAATATGTTTGTGTATAATTTATTGTTGCGCCTATACCGTGTTGGCCAAAACTGTTCATGCCTAATTCATTTTTGTGTCCTTGGTGCTCAGAAAGTTACCAAGTGTTCCATCAGAATTTTTATAAAAATGTATTGATGTATCAGGTAAAGGGATGGATAAATTCAAATGAGTTCTTATGCATTATTTGATCTAATGGATAAAATTAGGGACGGAGCATCAGTATTACTGTGTACTTGCATTTACCTTACCATAATGTCCCCACATGGAATAGTATCAGAAGAACATCATCACGGGTGAAAGACCAGAATCCTCAGTGGACCCACACCCTTGTGTCCATGCTGTGAGACACCTGGCGGGGGGGGGTTCTCAACACTTGGCTGCCTGGTTGCTCTGCCAGTAACCAGAGGGGACAATTTAAGGTGAAATCTTGGTTCACATCACAGGAAAAGCCAGGTGTCCAGTCCAGCTTGATCAATAAATCTCAATATTTATCAATAGCTAATATTTTGAACTCCCATCTGCCTCCTGTATCTGTTACTTTTCACATTTAATAGCGGGAAGGAGCATATTTAGTTTTCATTCTTAAACTAAAACCATTCCTCATTTTTTTATTTTTTTCATCACCATTTATCCCCCCATTACCTCTTTACCTCCACACACACCCCTGCATTCACCACACTGTTGCCCATGTCCATGAGCTTGCTCTCTCTCTCTCTCTCTCTCTTCTTGTTTTTGCTCAAGCAAAATAGAAACAGACTTATAGTTAGAGAGCAGGCTGACAGCTCTGGAGTTGGGCTACTGGGTGGGTGGAGGGACTGAGCAATACCATTCCTTCTGAAACATAGGATGCTGTGCTCCGATGTTTGCCTTCTTAAGTCAGGAAATTCCTACTCTGAGCAGTAGCAGAATGAACCGGAAGGCAAAGACAAGGAGCCTCCGAAGTTCAGGCCAAAGGAAATGAAAAGAAGGATAGACAAGCAGCCCAGAGGAGGAGCAGGCAATGGAAAACTCAAGAAAAATTAGTGGGAGCACAAAACAGAACCGAGGGCCCAGAGGATCATGGGAGAAAAAGTGAAAGTAAGCAGATAAAGTTTCTAGAGCCCAGAGGAATGGCCAGGCCCCCTGAGGGTAAGGAAGGAGGGGAAAAGGAGACAGCAAGTCAAATCTAAGAAAAGAGTAGAAAAATAAGGAGAAAATTTGGCAGGACTGTGCACTGCAGGGGATGGGGACACAAATTTATTCATTGTATTAATGGGTTTTGTAATGTTTCTCGTCTAGGTCTTTTGCAGTTTTAGTTTAGAAACTCTTTAAATAGCTCTAAAACAAGATCATTAGCTGGGAGTTACAAATCAAAAACAAAACAAAACCATCACAAACAAGTGGGAGTTCTCACACTCCTAATCAGAAAGGCTTGCAATGTATTTTCACATTTTGTCCCTAGGGATGACGAGAAGCTTTTTAATGATAGTGTTTCCATAAAAGCCTGATTTAATACAATCACCACCCAGACTAAATATGGAGGAAATAAAAGAAACTGCTTTCAAATCCAAGTTCTCCTTTGAAATTTAAAATTATACTTTAAGACAATGGTTCATATAAATTTTTAGACAAGGGGGCAAACTTAGACACAGCGCAAGAAAGATTTAAAGAGAAGTGGGATAGCAAAATCCACAAACAGATATATATTAGTTATATCTCACAAAACACATCAGGTCTCATCGGCATGTGAGATTTGGGCCCAGTGGTTAGTGCCTTAGAGATTCATTGTAAACAAACTACCAGGAAAAACACCATAATCAATTAAGCGCTCAGGGTAATTGTGTATCCTCAGTTTTACCATGTACTTGGAAGTACCCAAACTCGACCCTCAGTGTAACTCAAGTGTGTGGCGTAAGGCCCAGAAACCCCATTGCCATTCACAATGGTGGATGGCCCAGGTCGTGCACATGATGAGAAGTGTTTGGTTTAACAGCAAAGCCTTCCTTTGATATCCGCTTGAAATTCTGTAGCTGGACATGTTCATGTTCACACGAAAATAAATATAAGCAAACCGTCTAATGGTAAACACCTCTCCAGAAAACCAAATGTCATCTTTTTCCAGAGGAGAAATGGCAGCTACAAAATGAAGTTAATGCCTTTGGCTTGTTAGGTTGTAAAATTATCTGGGAACTTTTTAGCACCATCCTAAGAAATCATTTAATTTGGGCTCTTTCAGGATATGTCACCCCTAGAAAACTGCTTTGGGAAGATACACTTTAATGATGCTGATTAGATAAGAGGAACAGATAATCTAGATTGAAACCTGTATCTATAAATGAAACAACTGTATTAATTTAATTTAAATTAATTTAACCAATGGATTTATTTATACCCTGCCTTTTCAAACCAGAAAGGATTTAAGGTGACTTAGCAAGTGATGGTCTGAAGGTACAGGCACTTGTGAGAGCCTGAGATTAACATCTAGAACACATAACATACCCAGATAGTTTTCAATGATCAGTGTGTTCATCTAAGCTCAGAAAGAGCTTTTAAACTGCAGTGAAACATCAACTAGCTTGGAACGTACATTTTTAGTAAGCTGCTTTGTCATTTGGAGGTCCGTACAATAAACCTATTGTTCTTTTAAAAAAATAAGAAAGAAAGAAAAGCAACCTTCTGCTATTGCTTTTGTTCAACTTATCATCTTATCATTTAGCAGCCTACTCAGGATTGTATGTGGGAAAGTATGTGTATAAGATTGAGCCCTGTACTCAGTACAGGAATTTCTTGGAAAAACATCCTTCTTAAATGGGTATTTATGTAAAAACAAAAGAGAAATTCTACTTTTATCATGAAGTTGGCTTTTTAATCGGTATGCTTCAAATCCAATGTTTAAAATTAAGAAAATTCAAAGCAGACCATCTGTGTGGGTGCCCTCACTCCATTTTTATGTCATCAGCCTGTTTACCTGAGATTGTCAGTGGGCTTTTGCAGTAAGAGAAAGAGAGTACCATCTTTAAGATGGTCTGCTACACTTCAACACACCTCTGTTTTTAGGACCAATTTAAAGGGTTACAAATATATTTTTACTGAATTATGCAAATATAACATGAACATGATGGGGATAAGGACATTCACAAAGTTCACTAAATGTATCAATACATATAATTTGAGGGCCCAAAACAGAACTGAAAACAAATCTCTATTGAGTTCTAATCTCAACACTAAAACAGACTCATTCTGAAATGCTGTTAACAAGGTAACCCCAATTTATATTCAGATTCCATCTGGGAGATGCAGTGGGCCAAACATCTCACAATTGAAGAGTAGTCATTATATAATATTTCTGTTGGTACAAGTAAGGGCTAAAGCATTTATAAATGTGATAATTGATCAGATGCTACTGGACATTTAGAAGCCTCACTGAGTTTTTTGTTAAATTTGATGACAGCTGGTTAATTAAAAGCCCATTCTACTACTACCACTTAATTTCCCTTGAACAATTCCATAGCCATCACTACCCTGAAAAACAAAATGAATAAATATGATCTCAATGGTATGTGAATAATTATTGCAAACACAATCATTTCCACGGGGTTTATTCCTATCCTGTATCATTCAGCTTGGCCGTGGCCCTGAGTTCTGTTTCTAAGGGAGAAGGGGAATGGCTGTCGGACAGCGAGTAGTGGACTCTACCCTCCAAGCTACCCAGACCCATATATGTACTCATTCCCATGCATAAAACCAGCTTCACCCATTTCCTGCATCCTGCTTGAAGCCTGAAAATCTCTGTGTGCTTTCCTCTCTCTCAGGTTCAGATCTAGCTGCTATACGACTGAAAGACAAGTTATTAATCTCATTACACCAAGTACAAAATGGTAGTGAAGGGAGCAGAGAAACTGCAGGAGAGGACAAGGAAATACACAGCGGTTACTGTCCCCCAGCAATGAACAGATTCTGCAGAGCAGAAAGGGCATACCCCATAGCAGGGCCATGGCAATGAGGAGGTTCAATGCTCACCCTGTCTCCGCAGCTCTGGCAGTGGCTATTCCAGGAGCTCTTCTGTTTCCATTACCCTTCACAGCCACAGTGGGGGTAGACATTGCAGAGAACTTCTTTGGTGTCTTAGTGTGGGATGTCATAAAAAATATCATTGACTATGTGGCTTAAACAACAGATATTTACTTCTCACATTTTGGAGGACTTGGGAAGTCCAAGATTAAGGTCCAGCATTGTCAGTTTCTGGTGAGGACCCTTCTTGGCTTACAGATGGCCACCTTTTAGCTGTGCTCTCGTGTGGTGAAGGCAGGGGAGAGGAGAGGAAATGGGGAGGAAGGGGGAGGAAGGGAGATAGGGAGAAAGAGAGAGGGGAGAGAAAAAAGGGAAGAAAGAGGGAAGGGAAGAGAAGGTGGAGAGGGAGACTCTGGTTTTCTCCTCTTCTTATAAGGATGCTAATAGGGCTCCACCCTCATGACCTCATATAGACCTAGTAACACCCATGGACCGCCCCACCCCCACCCCCTGCCCACCTCCAAATACTGTGACATTGAGTTAGGGCTTCAACATATAAATTTTGAGAGGACACAAACATTCAGTCCATAACACTTGGGGTTACCTAGCTTTAGCAGTCCACTTCCATGTGGTATGTGTCTAGGAATTTATAGAAATTTATTTAAGGATTTTATAGACACAAGCTATAGGCTTGGGTAGGCTTGGGGTTTCTTCGTCCATACAGTTCTCTCAAAAAAACCTTTGTGGACTTCCCACCTGCTTGCTGCCAGGAAGTTTCTATGTAGGTTATCACAGTCAAATATCTTATCTAAACAAAGTTTTTAAATCTGAAGATTTTCTTTCATCTACCAGCCTCTGTGCTCTGTCATTCCCAAGTCCTCCAATGAAGCGCTTAAATCTATTTGAAACAAGGTCTCAAGGGAGAAGAAAACAACCTAAATCCCACCTTGCCTGTAGCTCACCACTCTCGTGTGGCCATCTCCTGCTGAGGATGCTACTATCTGAACTGCTTTAGACTGGGGCATAGAAGTTATTAACTTGCAACTCAACAGCACTCCAAATTACTGGTCTTTAGAAGACCCGAATCACAGACTTCAGGCAGAAAACACATACCTGAGTAATGTAGCATTTTTTCAACGCTTCTGTGGAATGGTGAACTCCAGCCTGAGGTTCTCTCTCACTGTAGAGCAGGCAGCACACAGGAGTATACTGAATTTTACCAGCAATCGGTCCTCATGCAACACGTTTCCTTTCAGGGAAAATGGGAATAATGATGAGTTGCTTACAATTCTGCCCAATGAGCTTCCCTTCTCTATTTTCCATCAGGGTTACCCCTGAAGTTACAGCAGTCCCCTTCCAGCTGTCATCAGCCTGTGGTTTGTAGAGTCATCTGGAAACCAGACTCAGTGTTGTCTTCTTCTCCACTAGTGAGCTTATCACGGACATTACCTGATGAATCCTTAGGAATGAGTCAAAGTAGAGCTGGTGGAAAAGGAGAGGTAGGAACCCTGGGAGTAGGATTCACCTGCTCATTCGCTTACCAGACTCAGGAGGCCTTTGAACTCTCCTTAAACCAATTATCAAACTAGCTGGCTGATGGAGTGGTAATTGGCCTGCTTGGCTTTATGGCCCAGACCTGTGCTGTCCAACAGGGTAGTCACTAGCCACATGGGGCTACTGTGTATCTGAGTGTGGCTTGTCTGAATTGAGTTGTGATGGAGGCGTGAAATACACATTATACTTTGAAAAGTTAGTACAAAAAAAGAAAATATCTCAAGGACTTTTTATTGATTACTTTTACTTGAGAAATCTGACGAAGCTGTGAATTCGGCCTACAGCAGGTTGAGGCACATGGAAAGAAAGAAAGAAATGAGAAAATTATTCGTCAAAGAAGAATCAACAGAACTTGGTGATTAAATTAACATCAAGAAAATGGAGGTGATGAAGAGGAAGCCTACATGATAAGGGAAATTATGGAGTCAAGAGAAAGACTGAGTTTGAGGGAAGTGGGTAAGAAGAAAGGGAAGGTGAATGCCAGCTACATAATTGAAGTGGAGGTAGCATTAAATGTGGATGTATAGCTAGAAATCAGAAGGGGTCTTGGCCAAAGATAATAACTTGGAATTCATCTGCAGAAAGTCAGTTAGAATTTTGAGAGTCCCTGAGTTTCCAGGGAAAGATGAAGGAAAGCAATTTAACAGACACTTGATTTCCAAAATCATTCCCCACCTTGACCTTCCTAACTGAATTCCCATTTGGTTCAGTTGTCACCTACCTCCTCTCAGCCATGCACTTCACTGAAAGTTGTTCCCACATGGAAAAGGTGGATTTTGATTAGTCTAACCTAATAATGGTTGTCCTGATTTCTGTTAGGAATGTGTATGGGACACAAATCTAGACAATGAGATTTGAGAAGTTCGCTCCTAAGGAGGCCTGAGAGGAGATCGTCTCCTTTTCCTCCAGAAGTTGTTCTTTCTCTGTCTTGACATGAAACCTAGACCCGTTCTGGCATCTTGGGCCCCTGCAGAGTCAGGCTTCCCTGGGCATAAGCATCCTGTGATACAACCAGAACCAAACCTTGGGAAATTATTCAGATTCAGAGGCCTGGGAGAGGAAACAAAACCCACGAAGCACAGAGAAGTCAGATGCTGGGAAGACAAAGGAAACCAAGTCAGGCTTGAAGTCAAGGTATCAAGCATTTGCAAAGAAGCTAGGGATTTTTTAAAATTTATATTTAACTTTTATTGTATTTTTTTTCCATTACCCTTTGTTCCCTTATCCCCCTCCCCCCAGCAATCACCACACTGTTGTCCATGTCCATGAGTCCTTTTCTCTTTTTGCTCAATCCCTCCATCCTACTAACCATCCCCACTTCCTGCCCCGCTAGTTGTCATCCTGCTCTCCATCTTTGAGCCTGTCCCCATGAAGCCAGAGATTTTGACAGGGCTTGTTCTGGGCTGGGGCAGAGACAGAGGCAGCTAGACCTGGGAGGGATCACTGAGAAACCATCATCCTTTCTGACCAGCATATTCAAACAGCCGCACCTGATGGGTTCCTGAGGTGATTCTGGCGTCAGCAGAAGGTTGTTTCTGAACTATTAAACATACTCTTTTAAAAAAATAACATTCGCATCTACTGGATAAGTTGTTCAAAAATCAGCCTCAATATAGTTATTATTCAGATTCACCCTGTCAGTGTGAAAATATGGGTTGAAATGGACTCTGCTACTTGAAATTAAGTGTGATCACACTCGGCAGCCACGGGAAGCACTCCAATTCAGACCTCAATGTTGAGAGGCTCCGAGCCTCGAGGAGCTGAGCATAGCAGTCAGAAAAAGAGAAGGGATCCTTTCTCTGGGACGTCCCC
The DNA here is from genome assembly GCA_007922815.1 of Macrotus californicus. Taxonomy (NCBI): domain Eukaryota; kingdom Metazoa; phylum Chordata; class Mammalia; order Chiroptera; family Phyllostomidae; genus Macrotus; species Macrotus californicus. The sequence goes on from VMDR010002832.1 coordinate 28,875, forward strand.
TGTTTGCAGCCTGAATCCCGCATGAGTGTTCTTTCTCTTCCATGATTCTTTTTTCCTGTTTCCAGCATATTCTCTCACTTCCCCTCACCGATGCAGTCCTCTCTCCCTTGGAGAGTGCAGCTAGACCCTTGGGTGAGAGTAACATGTGACTTCATGAGCTGTTGAAATTAACTAAAGCTTATTCTTTCCCAATAAATCTCCCCCAAGCCACCACTCAGCAGCTGTGAATTCCCAGTGTGGGACTCGGCCGAAGTGCTAAGGAAAGCTGGCTGTGTTCCTTAACCCCGTTTGTTCCCGGGCCCAGGGATTCAGTGACTCTGCACCAGGCCAGTCAAAGACAACTGTATAGCTCTTCCCCGCACAGCTCTTTATCTGCCCTGCTCGAAAATTTGGTGCTTAGCTTTCCCAGAAGTCTGGGCTGGGTTTGCATTGAGGAAAGGTGAGGCTGACAGGAAACAGGGTTCAGAATATGGAGCTCAAACACAAACTTTGCTAGCTATTAGCAAGATTCAAGGCTTCAGAAAATGCAAATACGATTTCCAAAGGTGATGTGGGCAGAGGCTAATCAGAAGGGGAAGTAATACTGTGTTGCACAGCGGGGGCACGGCCATTCTTTCCTGGTTTAATGGTGCATTTGTGGGTGTTCCCTCAGCTCTTTCTCCTGGGTGGGGGGGAGTGGGGGGTGGCTGGGATGGAAGGGGTACTGAAAGTTGACTGAGGGTACATGAGGCATTTATTGTCTAAAGATGACTACAATCTGCCAAACTTGTTTTTTGTTAAAAATATAATTCATTGTGTTATAGCAAAACTAAATCCTTCCCCAGGCCCTGCGGAGGCAGGGTGATTGGGTTTCAGGGTGAAGTGCCAGCTAGTGCTTTGGGGGGCATTAATGTGCCAGCTGCTGCTGTCCCTAGGCTGGTTCTACACTTTGTTTCTGTGTAAGGGGATCGGGATTAGTGGGCCTTTTGTTAGGGAAGAGGAGAGGGAGAGAAGCATCTCATTTGAGCTCCTTATGCATAGGCAGCCTAGCGGGCAAGCCTCAGAGCTTTGATTTGCTTCTCACTGGCTGACTTTTTTAAAGAAAGAAAAGAAAAGAAAGGATTCACGCTTCGGGCTGCTATGTTCAAAGCTTGTATGGCAATGGATTGGAGTGACTGGCATTTCCAGAATGCAGTTCGCAGCCACCGAGCAGTGTTACGTTAGAGCAGTACACAGATGTAACATGCCCAAGCTGTTAAGAAGAGCTTTTAGGAAGGAAAGCTCCATTATCACCTGGCGAAGGGCATTATCGGGTGGTCCTTGTCTGAGGGCTACACAGAACATATGGATTCCTACTGATGCTTTGAAGGAGTTAACATTATTTTGACCCAGTGAAAGTGCTGAATGCCTACAAGTGTCTAAGTCCCCCTCACTGGCCAGCTTGTCCAAGTGCGGTGACCTGCTGGAACAACACCAGCGAGGTTTTCCTCCAGTGAGCAAATCGCCCGGCCTCTGAAAGAAAGGGTGGCCTCTTTCATGGAGCAACTCTGCTTAAAATGGAATTGCTAAACACACACACACACATGCAGGCACCACGATTTTTTTTTTTTTGGTTGTTTTTTAAGACTGGGAGCAAAATTACTAAGCAAAATTTCCCAATGAGCACTTCTCTCTTTTATTTTTAAAGACAGAGAAAGACAAAGTGAAAAAGGAGCCTCCCTTATCGTCCTGCCCTTCTCCTCACAGCCCAGAACCAAAACACTCAGTCTGATGACTGAGGATGGAGCAGAAGCAGAAAAGGTCAAGAAAATTAGGCATTTCTATTTACTGGCTCCGTAAGGAACTATTGTTGCCCAGCAGCTGTGCTTGGTTCGTCAGAAGCCCTCTGCCTGCCCATAGACTGGAGAGCAGAATGAATGACGCCAGCAGGCGGGGGCAGGAACATCTAATATTTTTTACACCTCAAGAAAGATGGACTTTGTTTCTCAAAAAGGGCAGAGATCTTGTTTCTGGGTAGCTGTTATCAGAAACTGCTTTTAACCAAACACAGTTGGACTGTGATTGCGTGTTGAGCGAGTAGGAGGAGGGGGAAGGATAGAAGAGAGAGGATAAAGTCACAATCTACTCAACCTTGTATTGTTGTTTTTGTTTAACGTAGAAAAATTTCAGCCAAAGGAAAAGCAGTAAAGTGATTGAGAAAGACTTGGTGACTAAGAGAGGACTGCAATGGAAAATATGTAAAAAGAGAAATTAAACCAGCTGGCTTATTTAATTTTGGCTCCTTCCCCCTTTTACATGTTTTTTTTTTTTTTTTCTTCAGCTTAAACTAGGGAAAATGTATCCAGTGTTTTTCCTAGTATTTATCCCTAACAAAATCCTTCACTGGACTTAGTTTGGTGGATCTCTGGAGACTGGGCATGAACATGACATTTCACCCCTGGGTCAGAGGCTACTTCCTGCTCTGTCTCATAAGTAAAAGTTCTTGCTGTTCCCGGGATCTCCAGGTGCCCTGGAGTCGGGGCAGGGTGGGGGCTAGCAGGGTGGGAAGTGGGGGATGGGGGAAACTCAATAGACTAGCCATTCCTCTCATTATTTTATTGCAGGAATACTTCCCCTCCCATTCTTGTACTGTATCTAGGAACCAAATCTCAAAACTTAAATCCAAAGTACCTCTTACTTAATACATTCCCAGTTTATTAATTTATTCATGAATTCAATAAACGTCATTTAAGCACTGTCTTCATACTAAACATTCTGTTCAGTGCTGGGGAAATAAAGATAAGTAAACATATTCCCTTCCCTGTACTACAGACTCAGACAAGCAGGGGAAAGAGATGTCTAGACCAACAATCTCGGCAATTACAGTAAGTTCTGTGAGACAAAAGAACAGGACAAACAAAACCCTGCTGAAGGCGGGCAAGGAAGGCTCCTTGGAAGTGGTGATACTGGAATTGAGTCTTGCAGGCTAAGCAGGAACACACCAGAAGACCAGCGAGAAGGAAAACATTTGGGACAGAAAAAAACAGCCGTGGAAGAGACTTGTTTTTGTCTTGCGCAAGTGGAGAAGTCTACAACACCGAAGACAATAAAATTGAGTGGATGGGACAGGATTGGCCCATGGGGTTCAGAGTTTGAAACCAAGGATCTCCCAGAGGCAGCATTTAGGGATAAAGATAGAATTAGAACTGGTGGAAAATAACACCCACACACCATCCTGAAGGAACTGACTAGAAAGACATAACCCAGTAGTAGCAATGCAGGAACTGGAGGCAACACCAGTTTGGGGCTGTGAGTGGGAGGGAGAGCCAGGAGGGAAACCCTTGCACAGAGCTGTGGGGGATATTTAAGGCAGCCTAGGGGCCTGTCTGAGGTGGAGGGGGCGGTGTTAAAGGCACAGAACTGTTCATGGAAGCAAGATAAGGCATACCATAGTTAGAAAGTTAAGGCCAGCCATCCTGACTGCTGCACGGACAATTGAAGAGGATGCTAGAAAAGAAGGGGTCAGATAGTAAAGTAGGCTTGAAAAGTAGGCTCACCGGACTGAACACCATCCTCCCAGCTGGGCCTCCCCATGGGGTGGCGTGGGCACCTCCGGTCATCAGCGTGTTGTCATGTGGCACACAAACAATGCCTTAAAGATTTCCAGTGGGTATGTGCTCATTGTGTGTAAACTAGAAACACATCATGTAAATAGCATAGTAAATCCAAAGCTGTACACATACAAAATTACTTCAGGTGAAGCTAACATAGATAATACCAGATGAGTTAATCATAGAAAAACTTGAGAAAATACTAAAAGAGGGGCTAGGCACATAAGGCAAATATTGAGACAGTGGTCTATAAATGATTAAAGTTTGAAAACTGTATCAGTAGCCAGTAGGGAGCCCCTGAAAAACTGTAAGTGTTGGATTAGATTTTAAAATGTTGTTCTTTGGGGCAGAGGGGAGTATCAACACCAAAGGTGCTTGTTCAGGGGGACTGTGTTTGTCTTCCAGAGCGGGTATAGACCCCGCATGTTTTCTAAGCTCGCATTTCAGTACAAATTCTGATTTAAACCCTGAGGTCATTAGGCCTTTTCTGCAAGAACCTCCTTTTAATAAGTTGAAATACTCGTGGTTTTAATGTAATCTTAAACAACTTGATGTACATATTTAAGTGGATAATTGTTGCAGAAATGTGCAGTGGTCAAAATGACTCCCATGACGTGGAATAATAAGATGCTAAACTGAGTCTATTGAACATTAGATCTTTTTGGATCTTTGTCATTATTCAGTTAATTTGATTTACATAGGTTCCCAGTGACTTTTTTAATATGTCTGGTATATTGTTTATTAATCACATTTCTTATTTTCTATATTTTATGATGTTTTGACATTCTGGGGCCTTGTGAATTGAGGAGAAACTGCCCCTTCCAGGATTAGCTGATTCCTAAAGATACTAAATACTTTGCCTGCAAGCACAACTTTTGTATGTCAGCCAACCCATCCTGAGTCCATACTTCCATCCACTTCCTTTTATCAGGTGCCTGTGGTCCAGGACACTATTCTCCTGCCCTCAACCACCCCAAGGCCAAGTACCTGACAACTAGAGACCATCCTATATCCCAGAGACTGCCAAAATCAGTCTTAATTATCCAATCTTAAGCCTGCTCAGCTGCTTACCCTGCTTTGCTCAGTCCTTCCCATGAAAACCAAACTAAAGGCTATTATCCATGCTTCCTCACTCCTGCTTCCTGACTAACCCTGGTGCTTTTCCAGGTGGTTCTGAATGGTGTGGTATGTCTCAACCTTTTAACTACAGGCAATAAACTCTATTTGCAAAAAAAAAAAAATTTCTCTGTCTCTGTTATTTTATCATACCTGAGTAAAACAAAATCCTGGGTACATTTTAAAACATGCTGAAGAAACTCGATAAACAAATATTTGTCGAATGAATGAATGAATGAATGAATAAGTATCTCCACCCACTTAAAACATGTCTCTCTTTTACCCTACCAGAATTGTTCTCATGGGATTAAAAGCCATTTACTTCAGCTATCTATGGTAATCATACTCTCATGCACCTGAGGACTAGATTTGTGAGAAATTCGAGCTCAGAGTACCTTGGACATTACCAAACACTGAGAAACTGTGGTCTACGAGGCAGTGTTGTTTCTTGGATTCAGGAAGAATTCCAAAGAGAACTTTTCCCCAACTATCACCCTCATTTTGCCGTGTCGTTCCGTATGAGATGTTATTGTTGTATGCCAGGGTAGATTAACTGCTGTAAGAAATAACCCTAAATCTCAATTACATAAGATAATAAACATTTATGTTCTAATCACCCAAATCCAGTGCAGATGTTTATGGTTGGACAGCTGTCCTGGCTGCTTCCATGACTCAGTAATCAAGGACTCTTTCCTCTTATGACGCTGCCAGTTTCAAAATGTGGCCTTCAAGGTCACTAGAGAAGGTGGAAAAATTATGAAAAATGCCTATCAGCCTGAGCTGCCTCTTCCCAGCAATGACTTTGCACTTGGGGAAAGGAACTCAAACCTTCGGTAGTCAGCTAACCTTTTTCACCAGTTCAAGGTGATACCCAGGCCTGCATTCTGCTGATGGTATAACTATGGATTGGTCAAATGATGATGGAAACCAATAGTTCTTTACCATTTGTCAATCATGAATGTGATAAAGTTTATGGACCCTCTCCCTAGAAAAATATATAAGCATAAGCACACCCTTTTTCATGGAATTTCAGGAACTTCATGGATTCCCCAAAGCTCACCTGTTGAAATCATTAGAGAGCCTGTAATCTTGCCATGACTCAGATTACTTAGCTCAGAAGTATATTTTGAATAGTGTTGCAAATCATGAACCATGGGCTGCCTTAAATTAATTTTTCTCTGCTAGATTCGGGTATGATTTTTTAAACTTAATTGCTGACACTAGAGACCCAGAATATCAACAGTATGCCACTCAACTTTTAGAGGTCAGTTTTGCACTGAGCAGGGACTCCTAGTTCCATACTGCAGAAGACTTACGTTGCTATCTTGCCATACATTTGAACTCTCCAATCTGTTTCACTTGCCAATCGGAGTGACAGCTAAGAATTAAGATTTACTCATTCTATCCCAGGTGCTTGTCAGGGGCTGAAACTCAGATACTTAACATGGTATACAAGGCTCTGAGTAAACCAACCCTACCTGCTTCTGCATCACACGCTACTTTGCTTTTTGTACTCCCTCCCAGCTGGCCTTTCTTTCCCTTCCTCCCACCTCAGGGCCTTTGCACATGCCTTTGAATTTTCTTGGAATTGTTTTTTCTTTATTCTTTGTATAGTTAATTGCCACTCTTCCTTCATATCTCAACTTAACTGTCATTTCCTCAGAGAAGCCTTCACAGAGACACAAAGTAAGTCACGTCCCCTGTGTACTCTTAAATTGCATTTAAGATTTTCTTCTAGTGTGTGTTGTGGTTCATAACTATGTTTGTTATTTCTTGGTTATTTGACTTGTCTGGATCATTCCTAACAAAAGGTGAGATTCACAAGAGCTGAAACTGTGAATACCTAGGGCCATGGGTCAGCATTTGTCTCAGTGTGTGGAATATAGTGGACATTCAATATTCATTAAATGGATGGATGAACGAATGAACGAATGAATGTTTTACTCTATATCTTGAAAAAATACTAAGTGATAAAGGGTCTGAAACCAAATTATTTTCTAATTTTGAGAATAAATCAGGTTTAGTATGATTTTAAGGAACATCACAGTGAAGTAATAACCCTTACCATGCTGCCTAGCAGCCTCTGCTCTTTGATAGTTTCTAACCCAATAGGAGAAACAAGCAATAAAATAATTGTTCACCGTGATTTTATATTAACCCAAGCTTGAGGGCTCATTGGTGGAGTCAGGACAGTAGAAGGGGACTGTTGTAAAAGAAATGGTAAGTAAGACTATTGGGCTAATCAAGGAAGACTTCCTGGGGGAGATGGTCCTTTGGTGATTGTTTGAAGGCCTCCTTATGACCCTTCTTTTTAAAATTATATTTGGTACTATGAGTGCCAACAAAGGATTTTCTCCACAAATCTTGCTCCTTGGTTTTTCTGTTTTGTTATCACAAGGATGAAGTTGTAAGTTAGGAGAAAGGCTGACAAGGCATAGATCAAGTCTGTCATTCTATCCCGCAGCACAGAACAAAACTCTAAAATTGCGTGTCTCTGGTAGATTGTATTATCTTTCAAAATACCCACTGTGTCTCCATGTGGGAGGGCTTCATGCTCCTATCAGGCTGGGCCATGCGATTATCTTCGGCAGACGATACGGCCGTGATAATGACATGGGCAGAAACTGTGGGAGCCTTGGGGAGGTGCCACCGCCTCTCTTCCCTCTCACACGAAGACTGTCATGTTTTCAGATGGGACTCTTCTCCCAACCTGGATCCCAAAGTGAAGGGAATGAGAGACAGAGCCACAGTCGACCTGCAGCCAACATTAACATGAGAAAAATAGTAGCTTTACTTGTGTAACCACACTGAAATTTGAGGGCCATTTGTTATTGCGACATAACCCAGCAGAAAATGACTGATATACTTCTCTTCACAAAAATTGTATATAATTCAACTCAGACTTAGAGCTAGATACCTAATGAAAGAATAACTATGGCCATTTCGATGAATCATCTGCTGTTATCCAAGCACACAGCTTTAGGAAGGCTCACATGCATACGTGAAGTATATAGAAAGTATTTCTTGACCACTGGGGCCAGGGGACGAATTTTTGCATGCAGAAGCCAGTTTGCCTTGGAGCGCTCTGCTGGTAATTCCAGGAGAATCTCACTTTAGATATGGAGAAAAACTAACAAGAGATTCCTGCCAACCAGACGTGGATTTCCTTCCCTAGGAAGGCAAATCAGTTGGGAAAAAAAAAGTTTTATCTGCTGATTTGTACCGGAACAAGAATTTATACTGGAACAAGTCAGAGCTCACCATAATATTATTTTAAATAGCAACATCTCATAGAGAAAGATAAAGGAAACTTACTAAAGACAAAACTAGTTTATATAAATTGGCTAAGTCTTGCTTAACATTCCTTCTTCCTCCTCTCCTCTTCCTCCAACTCTTGCTTAGTTTCCCTTCTCTTTTTTTGTTGTCCTTTCCCCAAATCTATTCATGGTCATCTTTGGAAGATGCAGAGGTGATAAATATAAGTACATAGAGATATAGAGATAGATAGATTTGAAAGCAAAAGATCAATATACGTTTATTCCTGGGAGTTCAGTCTGTAACTCAAAATATTAAAAGAACTTGTTTAAACCTAAACATCTAAAGTTTGAAAACCTTCCAAAATCCACTTAAAGTGTAAGGGGTTCGATACTTTCTTTGAAGTGTGCCAGCACGTATTCCCATTTCTCCCACGGTTGGCTGGCCGTGAACAACTTCAACTCAACTGCATAAACTTTCCTTGAGTGCCTGCTAGGACTGTAGATTACCTCTTCATGAAGAGATTTCAGTTTAAAGGTATGGATTATCTTCCTGGAGATCTTTTTAGCAATAAGCTTTGTATTCCAAGATGATTCCAGTTAAAACACCCCTCCAACATCGCTTAATTGGAACTGTGGTACACATGTCCCATTAGCACTCCCTGTGGTCAGACAACATTGCCCTCCCCCTAAAAGTGCTGAGTATTTTAAATGTTCAATAAAAGGTGGTGTGTGAAAGCCAGATCTACCATTTAGTCTCTCAAGTTCCCTTCTGGAAGCTGAACACTGATCCTCAATGCAGACACTTCCTGACACTTCAAGTTCCTGAAGCATCTACAACCAGGAGGGAGTTTGATGTTTATGTGCCACGATACCTGAATGTGAAGAGTTTTCTGGTAATCTGAGGACTGAAAGAGTTTCTCCCAACAAATATTTCGCTTTATTTTTGTAGCTTTGAGATAGAGTGAAAAGATCTCTGGATGGGGAGCTTGGAACTTAGGGATATTTAAAATGGTTTTATATCCAATATTTGTGTAACCTAACAAATGTAAATGATTTACAATTACATGATTGTGATTATGAAGAACTGCTCTTCACTCTGAATTGTCCTAGTGCAATCTCGAATGGTTAAAGTCACATTGATCTCCGTGAGAATTCGATGCCAATCGCCTACACATACAGAAGAGAGTCGATTTCCCATAATGGCTCTATGGTTTAAAGCCATCAAAAGAAAGGGAGTATTACAAAATGCACCACTCCAAAAATACTACAGTCCCTCAGTTAAGCAATACATAAAGCATGTAATAATGATAATTCCTGGGTATGTCAACTGAAAAACAGGCAAGCTGGTTGTTAAGTTGCCTCACCATAGGAATAATGACTGTGTGAGTGCTTAGGTAGGTCATTTCCTCTCCCAAACCAAACTTGGAGGGGAGACAAAATGAATCTGCTGACTTGGCTTTTTTCTTCAAATGCCGAGTAAGTCAGTGTCTTAGGATATCTGTGCTATTAAAATGACAAAATACCCAATTCATGACTTTAGAGAACACCCAGTCCCTGAAGGTTAGAACTAAGTGGAACTTTTAGACATCTTGTAGCTCATTCTATTCATCTTCCCCCATTGGTTCAACATCATAAATCTAGCAATAACAAATGTGTAGAAAGGACTTTGCCCTCATCTGCTTACCCCTCAGTCCAGGGCTTTTCTCTCTGCCATGTCACTTAAGTGACAACCGCCATTTCCCAAAACAAGCCCCCAAAACCCAGGAGCAACAAGCATGCAATATGAAACTTGCAGTTAGAATTCAAAACTATAGACTCTCCCTTTGAAATTTGAAATCAAGTGGCAAAAATAAGGAAATATAATAGTAATAATAATGATAGTAGAGAAATGGAAAGTATGTTCACCCCCCCCCACCCATGCTATAGGAAAAAAAGACTTGCTACTCTTATTTCACACTATCGAGGGAACTTCATGCGTTCTTTTTTGTTCAGAGTACCCTTGTAGTAATCCTACCCGTTCTGAACACTCCTTAAAGGATTCTATGTAAGGTAGACAAAAGAAAGACATGATTTTATTGTGGAGTTATCTCTAAACCAGAAACACTGACCTCATTTGACTTTTCTCCTTATCAAATGATATTAGGACCTTAATTTTCTTATTATTAAATCTGAATTTACCAGAACGATTGCTTAAGTGTATATATCATGTGACTATAAAATCTGAAACGGAGTCCTGGAAACACCCTGGGGAGAATTCAAACATCCGAAACATTTGTCAGGTAAAGCGTCCACCTGTCAGATCAAGAGACCACAAACTCAGCACTGCCCCGTATCTCCCCAATTTTTGCTGCTGTTGTATATTTGCTCTTTTGGAAATTGCCAGCACAGCAATGGCTTTACACAATTAAATTTAATCTTATTATTATAGCCACACCCTGCGTTTCAGCAAAAGCCTTATCACCTTTTTTTAATCACCCATATTTTTCTTCAGACTCCGTTCCTGATTATTTCCTCCGGTTAAAAACAATGAAGTTTGTCTTCAAAGGGCCATGATCTGCTACCAATCGAGATCACTTAGAAAGCACAGTAGTCAGGTTCTTGAACACATTTTAAGAACATTTGACAGGAACATTGGAATAAGTACATGGCCTTCCAGTCTTTCCTACAAGAAGAGACCGTTTTCATCAATATAAGCACATTCTGGCACATTTCTTAAAATTTAGTCTTTTTGACTTGAGAAACCAACATTATAGATTTTACACTTCCACAGACATACCTCAAAATTTTTTCTATAAGTTTGAAGACAAAGCAGAAAAACATTTTGTTCCACATCCTGGACTATTCTCTCTCTTGTTCTTCATGCAGAAAGGGCAGAAATATGTAAGCTGTAATGATTTTCATCTGCTCCATGAAGCCACAGGGCCAGCAAATCTCAATTTATCAATGCTGGAAATATACAATTTCAAATGTGTAGTGTGTGGAGGGGTGCGTGGTGGGGTGGAGAAGGTTATTTGTGGTTTAATTATTCTCAGTAAAAAAGTTTCTTCAACTTAATTCCAAGGCAGCTATTCCAGCTAATCTGTGCTGGAGACCTTTGGGACACTTGGAGAGGACCGAAGTCCCTTCATTTCTGCTTTCTCATTGACCTTGAGCCTCCTGGTCTTCTCCAAATACCCTGACTTAGTTACCTGAGCTGCAGATATCAGTACTGAATTAATGAGTAAGTTCCCCTTCCCATCTGGAGCTAGGGCTGCTACCTGAATAGGAAAAGAAAAGCTGTGGACATCACATGAGAAAGAACAATTCCCTCTTCTTAGAACTGCACCCTGAAAATCCAGGAAAAAGTAAAGGGTCAGGAAAGTAGACCCATACTCCAATTTGGTGAACAATGGAATGTAAGAAAGATCATCAGGTGGGTTCCTGGAATCAAGCCTGCAGGCATTGAATTCTGGCACTGAGCTTACCTTGTGAATCTGAACAAGATCCATAAATTCTGTGCCACATTTCCCTCATCTATAAAATGGGAATCATAGGACTGACATCACAGAGTTATTGTGTCATAGAGTTTTTAGAAGAGTGCTTGGCACATAGTAAGCATTCAATCATTATTAACTAAAATCATTATTAATGACTATCATCTATTGAGAGCTTACTGTGTTTCTGAGTGCCCAATATGTAGCATGCACTTCCCTTAAATTCTTTCCATGAATTTCTACTTCTCCAAAGTGAAATCAAATCTCAACAACCTATTTAATGGTGATGTTTCTCTTCTTTAGTTAGCTCTGTCATTAGTCAATATTACACACACGTATGTCTTCTTAATTTTTGTAATGGTAAATTTCACATTCTTAGATACACATACAAATTCCTTGAATAGATAAAATAAAAATTTAAAAATCATATGCCCTGGCCTGGTGGCTCAGTTGGCCATTCTGTACACCAAAAATTGCGGGTTTGATTCCTGGTCAAGGCAGATACTTAGGTTGCAAGTTTGATCCACAGTCAGGGAACATACAGGAGGCAACCCGATTGATATTTCTCTCTCACATTGCTGTCTCTCTCTCTGTCTCTCTTTCTCCCCCTTTCTCTCTCTCTGAAATCAATAAACATATCCACAGGTGAGAATAAAAAGAAAAAAAAAAGGTACAGCCTTCATGCACCTTCACTACATTTGCATCCTCCTTATTTTCAGTGTCAACAAAGGCAGAAAAGGCAGGACAGAAACCAGAAGTCGTGACAACCCATTCTGCCCAACTTCTAAACACAGTTATCGAGCTAAATATATCCATGCTCCATGACTGTAAGAACGATGGGACACCTTGCCGAGGGAGCCACAGTCAGGACAGCACGTCTGAAATGCTGGCAATTTTGCTGGACATGGTGGTGCGAGGGAGACCAGGGCTGGTGCTCCTGGAGCTGTCACGGATGGAAGGGAAGGCCTATTTTAAGGCACTGTGGCTTCAGTGGGGATACCTCATCCTTTTGTAAATGAAAGGGCAGCCATTTCTTTTCAACCCTCCTAGTGTCTTTCTTCAAGCTGTCTCAGCTCAGGAGTCTGAATCTACTTCCTGGGATTTTCCATTTGTGCTCCAAACCACTAGAAAGACGACAGGAATTCAGGCCCAGGCACTAATGCTGAATTACAGCATCTCCAAATTATCTACTGTCCTGGGAAGCCTACTTTGAAACCATAGTTTTTAAAGTGGAATTTTGGAAAGGACTCACAATCCTGTTTTGCATCATCAGCAAAGCAGTTTCTCTGTAATCCCTTAATAAAGAAAAGGTCTCATGGATTAATCTCCCTTAGGCAGGTACCATTACTGGTACATCAACTCCATAAGCAATCCAACTGCAATAAATAATGAAATAATGGTAACATAATATTATAATAACTGCACAGTATTGCATTATCAATGTACTTCATACAGTACTTTATAAATGCTTTCTTATATACAAGACCTCTGCCTTCCCATCTCTACCATTATTTCCCACCACTTCTGATAAGCAAGCACTCCAATAACTCTGAGAAATATCCAGTGGGTTTATTTTGGAAGACCTCATTATTAGCTACTGAGGAAGAGACTCATTGTAATTAAGATTAAATTAGGATAAAATTGTTTTCAAAGATTGATAATTGTACCTTGGGCTCTACGATAACCAGACTTAATGTCTGTAGCCTCACCCAGGCCGACAACAGGTGTATTCCCATACATCTGCCACAGTGTCTCCATGTATCTTGGACACAAATCACAGTTTTGTAAGTTTTTTCCCACCTTGGCCCACAATTATGTTTATCTGAAATAGTTTATGTACTTGCAAATGATAGCACTTACAGGTGCTGCAAGCTTCTCTTGAGAAAATTAACCTGTGTGCCATCATTGAAAATGCTGCTTCTTCCCTCTGGGAAGTGTCCTCTTGACTACTTTAGTACCTTGTCATCTAAACCGCTTTACCGCCTCATTGTCTTTCATTAATGCAACCTAAACTAGATTGCCTCTGCTCGCCAACAGCTGTAATCCCTTGTTTCTCCCAGGCATGTAACTAAAATACATTTTCAGCCTTCATTTTCCACCATAGAGTGGTGTCTATGACTGAGATCTTGACAACAGAATGTGGTCAAAAGTGATGGGCCATTTTCAGACCTGGGCCATTAGAATCTTCCACTCGTGATCCTTGCTCTCTTTCCCTAGCTGAAGGCAGAGAGCCCTGCAGTAGGTGGTGGAGCCTTAGGATGGAAGGACCGGGGTCCCTGAATGACTATGTGGAACAGAGTCTGCTCCACCTGACCTTGCCGTTCCACATTTAACTATGATGGAAGCAAGAAATAAATCCTTATTGCATTAAGACACAGAGGTTTAGGGGTTTATCTGTTACAGCAACTAATAGTATCAAATACAGTTATTTTCTTACTTCTTTCTCTCCATTTTCATAGTCATCTTTTTCTTTTCTTTCTTTTCTACATTTTCTTCCTTTTCTTCTTCTCTTTCATGTCCTCTACAAATAGTTACTATGTGCCCAACATATGTGCTAGGAACAGAGTACATTGCATTGTAACTATGTCCAAAGTAGCCCAAATGAACAACTGACCATTTTACAATTTGATAAGCATAATTATTTAGGCATACCACTTTAGGAGAGGTGTCAGTAAACTATAGTCTGGCTATTTTAGTAAATTAAATTGTACGGGAACATAGACACGCTCACTCATTTACCTGTAAGAAGGCAAGAATAGCCAAGAAGGCCTTGTAACCAGCATCCATGCTATACTGTCTGTGTTGAGTAGTAACGACAGAGACTGACATACAAGACCTAAAATATTTTCTGGTCATTTACAGGAAAATTTTACTGACTCTTGCTCTAGAAAAGATTCTCAAAGAAGAAGACACAGGTGGTGAGTTTTGGTGGAGGTCACCATGGCGGAAGGAAAGAAAGAGAAAGACAAAGACGAAGAGAAGAGAAGAGAAGAGAAGAGAAGAGAAGAGAAGAGAAGAGAAAGAAAGAAAGAAAGAAAGAAAGAAAGAAAGAAAGAAAGAAAGAAAGAAAGAAAGAAAGAAAGAAAGAAAAAGGAAGGAAGGAAGGAAGGAAGGAAGGAAGGAAGGAAGGAAGGAAGGAAGGAAGGAAGGAAGGAAGGAAGAAAAAGTCTTCTGGGAGGAAAAATAATAGCCAAGCAAAAAAAATGTAAGTTTGAAGGTTACTCAGACAGCATTAAGAAAACACCCAGTGGAGAGTGATTCTCCCCTCAAATCGCCAGTTCCTAGTAGGAATGAGCAACAGGAAGAAGCATGCTGAGAGAAAGTGTTTTGAAACAAGGAAACCTGTTCACCTCAGACCCTTCATTCTGTCTGGGTGCCAAATTTTAATAGAATAATCGATAATATTACATCAACACTAAATAGCTTCAAGCTCAGCTGCAGATAAATGAGCTAAGCCTTCAGCCATCCCTTCAGAGTATAGACCAATAGGATTCCCTAGACAAAGATGCAAAAGGAAGTGTGACCTTGCGATAACCTTCACTCGTTCCTTCTGTAAAAATCCCACTGATAAATTATAAGAGTAACTGTATCTTACCGAAGAGAAAAGCATGAAGACCCCAAAATTAAAAAATAGAAAACACATGTGCTTATGTACTCCTTGTCTTGGTCTTCTCAGTTTGCCATAACAAAATACCATAGACTGGAAGATTTAGAAAGCAGAATTTTATTTTCTCACAGTTCTGGGGGCTGTAAGTCTAAGGACAGTGTACCAGAATGGTCAGTTTGCGGTGAGAATGTTCTTCTTGGCTTATAGACAACCCTTTACTCCCTGTGTCCTCACATGGCATGGGGAGGGGGCTCTGATGTGTCCCTTTCCTTATAATGGCACTATTCCCATCAGAAGGGCCTGCCTTCATTACCTACCCAAACCTAATTACCTCTCAAAGGCCCCTTCTCCAATTACTATCACATTGGGGATTAAATTTTCAACATATGACTTTGGGGGTGACGGGACACAGTTCACTTCATAGCATTCCTCAAAGAATAAATACAAATAATCAATAAATATAAAAACACTCATTGATTATTTACTCATTCACCATATTTTTGAGTGCCTACCATGTGCCATGCACTCCTCTAAATTTGAAGATGCAGCAGTAGATAAAACAGACAAGATTTCTTCTCTCACTGGGTTTACTTTTTAGTGGTAAGAGGCACAGTGGTCAGGTGGACAAATAACTGAGAAGGATAACTCCAAATTTTTATAAGTAGCATGCAAAAAGAGTCTGGGGCTCCTTTAGAATAGGAGATGGCACACAAAGTTACACTGGAATTGTATAACAAGAAGACGGCTGTGCAAAGATTTAGGGATGAAAGATTCTAGGCAGAGGAAAAAGTAAGGATTAAATTTTCAAGGTAAAAAAGAGCTTGGTCCATTTGAGAAACTGAAATTAGGTTTGTGTGGCTGCAGCATCAGCACTGAGAAGTCAGGGAAGGGGGAAGGAGAGAGAGAAAATGTGTGAAAGCTAACCAGGATTCAATAAACTCAATGGATCTCAAGCAGAAGAACGCAAGTCAAATAACACTGTGGTACATCATGGCCAAATTGCTGAAAACCAGGGATAAAGAGAAAATCTTACATGCAATGAGTGTAGAGGAGACAATGCATACAGATGAACAACGAGGGGGATATTTCCTTACTTTTCATCAAAAGCAAAGTAGGTCAGATGGCAATGAAGCATCTCTGAGGTCCTGAGGAAGGGAGATTATCAGTGTAGAGTTTCATAACCAGCAAATATGTCACTTAATTGTGGGGAATTGCAGAGATGTTTTCATATTGTCAATGTTGACAGAGCTTATGGCCAGCAGAGCCCCTCTACAGAGGATGCTGAAGGAGGTTCTTTAGGCTGATGGAGGGTAGTGGAGGCTAGAGTCTCAGATCTACAGGAAACAATGAAGTACACCAGAAACAATAAATGTGGATGTTTTTTCTTTATTATTTGATAAAAAGTTGACCATTTAAAGCAAAAATGATGGCAATATGTTGTAAGATTTGTAATGTGTAGAAGTAAAATGTATGGAGATCACGACACTCAAGGCTGGAGAGGGTGGGTGGAGGTATATTGTTGTAGAGCTGTTGCCTCCCATAAGAGATGATGCCATGTTATTTCAACACAGATAGTGGTTAGGTGGGGATATAGTGAATATATTGTGGTCCTACAAAAAACACTAGAAAATAAAAGGATAAAGGTAAAAACAATAACCTATAGTGACCAGAATAAGCTTTTGACCATGATCCACAATAAGAAATCTCTCGTAGCTCTCACTACCAGTATACAAGGGCTCCACATACCCTCACACCCAAATATTTATATATATAACAGAAAAAAGTTATTCAAAGTACTACTGATGATTACTAAGTATTATAAATTTCTTACCCTTTTTCATCTTTTAAATAAATCACAACCTACTAAGTTAATCTTACTATCAAATTCTTACAATGGGTCACAACCTGAAATTAGTAAAACGCTTTTCTGTAGCATCTGTTATGTATCAGATCATTTGCTTTGAAATTTTTTATTTACTTTTGTTACTTAATTGATGTTCACCAAAAGCTTCCATGAAAAAGGTAAGTAATTCTAATTTTAGAAATGAGGAAACAGGCTTGGAGGTATTAATATTCTCAAGATTGTGAGGCTAGTAAGTGGGAAAGGGAAGATTTCAACGTAGATACAAACATAGTAAGTACAACTGCCGTGTCGTTAAGCACTATATCACACTACCTCCACCTGGCCATTACATTTGGGAACGCGAGCATCGTAGATGGGTGCATGTAACTATATGCATTTTTCTTAAGATTAAAGACTAGTTTTTGTCTGTAACCTGTAAAAAGCTTAAGAATCGCAGTACTACACTGCCCTAATTTACAGTTTGTTTTTTTCATACCAGATGACAAAGATCTGTCCACATTATCTGGACAGGCCCTTTAACAAACTCCAGTCACTTGACCATCATAAATTTCTAACATTCAAGACTTCATATCCTCAACTTTTGTTTGTATATACTATTGGTGAGCGGGTGGCAACAGAAATCTACAAAACACGCAAATGAGAAACTATCATCTACTGAGACTATCTTTCAGTTCTATGAGTCTATAAACCTATAATTCTAATCAAGAGCCCAGCCACCTGCTATTCTATCACTAAGCCACAAGATAGGCAGTTATCTAGACTGCTCGGAAAGATATACAAAGACAGGGGTTCCTTTGTTTCTTTGTTAGTCTAACCTGAATTTTTGCAAAGCTTGCTGTTAATTAGAGTCTTTCGGTGCAATTTAGCTATATTCCTCTTGGTTTATTGTCTATCATACAGACAGGATAATCTAGCTTTCCTCAGGATAATAGTTTTTTCATATACTTATAGAATAGAAAATAACTATCTATTTGCTATTTAGCTTTTTTCTCTCTAGACTAAATAAATACAATCCCCTTAAATCTTCCCCAATTGGCTTAACTTTCTCTGTAATTGTTTGAAAGTGCCCCTTAGCAGATGCTCTCTAGTTTCCCTATGTGCATTTTCAAGGGTGGAAGCCCACATCAATTGCATGACTCTAACAAGGGCATGGGCAATGCCAAGTATGGCTGGATGATCTCCCCTTTTTGCCTGCTGTGTTCTTGCTGACAGAGAGTTGAGTATTACATTAGCATTTTCAAAAGCATTATAGCCAGTTTTCTGGATCATCATAAGCTGAGGCTGAATCTCACTCAGGTAAACTGCCATAAGCCAACTGAACCAATACCCTACCTTCTCTGTTTTAAAAATCTGCTCACATACTTCTAAGGAATTTGGACTTCTTCTTTTCTGACTTGAATTTTCTTCCTACTCTTTTTTAAAAATGTTCTTCTTTATGTGACATTATTGTTTTTATTGATTTCAAGAGTTATCTTTATATTAAGAATTTCAGCTTCCTGGTGTTTGTCTATATAATTTTTTTAGGTTTGTATAAAGTCAAATATATTGCCAGTTTTTTTCATTGTTCTTATAAAAAGTTTTTTTCAATCCCAAGATTAGCCAATAACTATATTTTCTAATACATTTGTAAAATTTTATGATTATTTTGCCATCAACTTTTAAATCATATAACATCTATTTTTTGTATTTATTCCAGGGTAAGATATGGTAAAAATTGCACATATGTGTGTAAGAGAGAGTTTGCCAACTTTTCAAATTTATGTCTTCTCTATTGGTTTGTGGTACTTTTTAAATAATATATAAAATGCTTATATAATGATGTTTCAAGGTTATCTGCTTATATATATTACAAAATATCAGTACACTGTTTCATATATGAAAGGCTCTTAAGAAATACACATTCTATAAAAACATGAACAAAGACCATTCTTAAAAGGAAAAACAAAATTTCTTATAAAACATATGAAAAACGTTCATCTTTATAACTAAATAAGTAAAGAATAAAATTGTATACAAAGTTTTCCATTGAATCAGCAAAGATATTTTTCAAACTTATTATAGTGTTAGGGTTGTTGAGATTGTATTAAAATGTATGCCTTCAAACACTACTGTTGGAGCTGTTTTTCTGAACATTTTCTTTTGATAATTTTCAAACCTTCAAAAAAATTAACTTGCATCTCTCTGATGGCTAGTGATGTTGAGCATCTTTTCATATGTCTATGGGCCATCCGTCTGCCCTCCTTGGAGAAGTGTCTATTCAGATCCTTTGCCCACTTTTTAATTAGATTGTTTGTCTTTTTGGCGTTGACTTGTATGAGTTCTTTACGTACTTCGGAGATTAAACCCTTGCCCGATGTATCACTGAAATGTATGTTCTCGTACACAGTTAGTTCCCTTTCCATTTTGTGGATGTTTTCTTTAGCCGTGCAGAAACTTTTTAGTTTGATAGAGTCCCATTTGTTTATTTTCCTTTATTTCCCTTGTTCTAGGAGATATATCAGCAAAAATATTGCTATGTGGGACATCTGAAATTTCCCTGCCTATGTTTTCCTCTAGGACTTTTATGGTGTCACAACTTATATTTAAGTATTTTATCCATTTTGAGTTTATTCTGGTGTATGGTATAAGTTGGTGGTTTAGTTTCATTTTTTTTTGCATGTACCTGTCCAGTTCTCCCAGCACCATTTATTGACTAGGCTATCTTGACTCCATTATATACTCATGCCCCCTTTGTCAAATATCAATTGACTGTAGAGACTTGGGTTTATTTCCGGGCTCTCTGTTCTGTTCCATTGACCTGTGTGTCTGTTCTTGTGCCAGTACCACATTGAGATATCATCTCACACTTGTCAGAATGGCCAATCAGTAATAAATCAACAAGTGCTGGTGAGGCTGTGGAGAAAAGGGAACCCTACTGCACTGTTGGTGGGAATGCAGACTGGTGCAGCCACTGTGGAAAACAGTATGGAATTTCCTCAAAAAACTGAAAAATGGAACTGCCTTCAGATCCAGCAATTCTGCTGCTGGAAATATACCCTAAGAATCCCAACTCACCAATTCAAAAGAACCTATGCACCTCTATATTCATAGTGGCCCTATTTACAATAGCTAAGTGCTAGAAACAACCTAAGTGCCCATCTGTAAATGAGTGAATCAAAAAACTGTGGTACATTTACACAATGGAATACTATGCAGCAGAGAGAAAAAGGGGACTCCTACCTTTTGCAACAGCATGGATGGAACTGGAGAATATTATGCTAAGTGAAAAAAGCCAGGTAGTGAGGGACGAATACAATACGATCTCACCTATAAGAGGAATCTCATGAACAAAATAAACTAACAAACAAAATAGAACCACAGGCACAGAAACATGGCACAGACTGAAAGTGACTAACCAGAGGGGAGGGGAAGGAGGACCATGGTGGAAATAAGGGAAGGTTCTAGACAAAGAACATGTATGAATGACCCACGGGCATGGACAACAGTGTGGCAATTGACTGTTGGAGCAGGAGGGTGATGGGCAGAGGAGAGCAAAAGGAGAAAAATTGAGACAACTGTAATAGAAAACAATAAAAATGATTTAAAAGAATTAAAAGTATAATACAATGAATACCCATATGCCCCCTACCTATACTCATTAATTGTTAACATTTGTCGCATTTGCTTTCTCTCTCTCTTTCTCGCACCATATATGCATATGTATATCTGTGTGTTTATTTATACACATACGTGTGTGTATATATATATGATATACGTAATTTACTTTTGCTGAACCACTTGAAAGTTATTTGTAGACATCATGATACTTGGGGCTCAAAGATTTTCACCTGCAGCTGGAAGCATTTTAAACATGAACAATATCTTTAATGGAATGCTTATTTTGCAGGGAAAATACATGTTAAGGAAAACAGTTGGCAAGCTGTCACAGCAGTCTTAGGTAGTCAAAATGAGAACAGAGAGAAGGAGGGAGATTCAAGAGAAGTTAACAGGAAAGAAGTAATAAGAATTAAGGGTTGGTTGAACATTTTAGTTAAGTGAAAAGGTGCACTGAAAAATCCCTTCCATGTTTCGGGGATTAAGCTCCTGGTTGATGATGGTGCTGCTATCCATGGTCTGAGAGCTGGGAACAGAGTCTGGTGAAGACAGAGACATTCCTGACATCAGCTTGGTGTATGTGAGATGCTCAGTAGACTGCGGGAGATAGGAGGCTTGCTCAGGAGATATTACAAGAGTTAAGGAATTAGATAAAAATATGGATTTAGAAGACATCAATGTATAGTCAGGAGTTAATGCCATGGGAATAAATGAGATAATCTAAGAACAGGGTAAAAGGCAAAAAGAAAATTAGGCTGGATTTCTAGAAAACAGTTTAAAAGTAAACAATAAAACAGAAAATCTAGAAAACAATTTGTATAATGTAGGGAAGAAAGGTCTTCCTAAAAGCAAAATAGGACATCATAAATCATTATGGAGATGATAAAAATACTAAACTACATGTATCCTAAGTTTTTCCATGAACAGATGACACCATTAAACAAAGTTCAAAGGTGAACAAATGAAGGGTAGCAGAATATGCCACCCCCAAATATGCCTCTTTGGCATTATTTGAAGCTCAAGGCAATTGAAAACCAGCAGACAGATACAAGAAAGTGCTCTGCCCTTCCCCTATTTGCATAAAAGCGGGACCCAAACTTGTAAAGGCATCCCTCCCTCTCTTTTCTCCCAGGAAGGACAGAAGCTGATCACTTGAAACAACTCTGGAGCCTCATCAGCTCAGAGACAGCGCCGGAGAAATTTATATAACAAACTTTACTGACTAGCTCTCATCTCCCAATAATTTCCTCTATGCATTTACCTTCCCACAGTGTGCCACCCAGAAACTCAGTCTTTTCCTTTTGCTTGTCACTTCTGTGAAAACGTATTGTTCTTTGCTAAGATGCTACATAAGACCAAGTTCAAACCACCCCTTTGAGTCATTTGTTGAGTACTTCCATGCATACGTGTTTATTACATATTTGTCTTTCTCTCGTTAATCTGTCTTTTGTCAGTTTAATTTACGAGACCTCAGTCAATGAATGTAGTAAGATGGATAGAGGGAAAATAGTTTTTCCTCCCCTCTACCATAGACTGTATGATCATGTGATAAAAAGCTCCTACAAATTAATAAGCAAAGTGCTAACATCTCAATGGGAAAATATCAAACCATGTTACCAAAAAAAGAAATTCAAAGAACAATAAACTAATGACAATACACACAACCTAACAAGAGATTTGAGGAAATGTCAATTAAAATAATGGTGAGATTCATTTTTTCACTCATCGAATTGGCAAAAGTGAAGATATGCTCAATTTTGTGAAGAGGTGAGAACATGAAGAGGTGCCCACTCTGTATGCAGCTAATGAGCTTGTACATTGCCATCTCATTTTGGGAAACAGAAACACCTCTTACAATGTCAAACACATGGTAAAGCAACATCAGTATTGTATTTGAGAGAAACAAAAGCTCCAAAATGTTCTGTGTGTTTATAATTATATATTAGAAATATTTACATGTATGTGCAAACATAAAGTATTTATTTAGCATTTTTAAATAATTGCAGAATAGGTTGATTGTCCAAAAATGAGGAAATGATTGAATTGACTACGAGCCATTTATTCTCCAGAATATTATGCTACTATAAGTATAGTTGGTGGATCTGTATTAATTGACCAGAAGAGATGTCCAGATGAATTAATGAGTAAAAGAAAGCAAGTTTCAGATTTACGTGTACAGGTGATTCCATCAATGCATACACAGCCTCCTCATATGTGAGGACATGCATTTAAGTTTATATGAATAGGCATGGAAATCTTTTGTTTTTCAGAGAATTAAAACTGAGTTGGATGAAATAAGGAAAAATTATTAACTTTTTCTTTATAAACCTTTGGATGGTTTCAAACATGGCTTATATCAGTAATTTTTAAAATTAAATTAAAAAATACAAGAATGAAGCACAAAATGATGATAACTCAAGAACTGACAAGAAACTAACCAATATCAGTGGTTCATTTTTTATAGTTTACATTAAAATATAAGTGTAAAATATTAAAACATTGTTCCAATAAAAAATTGTATCTAACCACTTAATAAAAATACTTCCGTATCAGTGGTCTGCTTTGCTCCTAAGAAGTTTTGTAGGCTTCAGACACATCGGGGCATGCGTAGAGTCAGATCCACTGAGAGGTCAGTTTGCAGGAGCAACTGTGAGGCCTAAGAAGTCTTAGACAAGTGAGAGTTGGACACATACATACTTTTGGTCAAACCGTGCTGGGAGGGGTGCGATGATGTGGAACACAGCATAAGGACAGAAAGGTAAACATAGCATCCTTACTACTTACTACTTTCTGGCCCAGCAGAGAAGAGGAGGTTGTACAGTTTGGGGACCAATGCAGGAGACTTGGCACTAAGGTGGGTGCTGACACGCTGGGATTTCGGGGCACAAGCAGGAAGCACACCTAGGGTCAGCAGCATCAAGCGGGCACTGGATCTTCCTGAGGTGTCTACAGAGTCTGCACCAGAGCAGCGGGATCCAGAGCAGCGGGAAGATGTGCCTCAATAAAGTGCCCTGGGGCAGGGTGGTCCCTGGGCCTTCCGTTTTATTCATTGAACATTATTAAATCTCTCTCTACATTTCTAAGGTCTTAATTATCATTTTAAATGGATCAATAATATTTTATTGATAGGATGTATGTAGTTTATTAACCTCTTTTCTGCTTTTTACTCTGTGCTAGTATTATAGAGCTTCACACATTTAGCTTTGTTTTGATGTTCAGTTATTAGCATAAATCCCCAAGGGCACACTGGTGGGTTCAAAGGATTTGAACACTTGTATATAAAGTGAAACACCCCTTTTTTTGTTTTTTGTTTCCCAAAGTGTTGAGCCAATTCAGTATGCCATCAGCAGTGTTTGACTTAATAAGATTTCCTCACAAACAAGACAGCTAGGTGTCATCTTTTACGTTTAACAAGTATTTATTGAGTTTCTACTATGATTGACCACTCTCCTGGGTACAGGAAAACAGTGAACAAAATCCAAAATTCTCTGCCTGTGTGAAGCTTAGAATCAGCAGGAAGAGGCTGGTTTACTAAACATAAAGTCATTTTCAGCGTTGCTTCAGCTTTAATGTTCTGGGTTACTGGTAAAGGTGGCTGGTAGTCTGTGTTTCTTTGCTGATTGCCATTACGGTTGTGTGAACTGCCTTTTCACAACTTCTTCATGTGGAGTTTTATGAGGTGCCTCACAACTTCTATTTTTTCCCAAGTTCCTGCATGGCCTCCTGATTCCTGAGATGACTGTCATTAGAAATCACTGCCCTGCCTGGCTCGTGTAGCTCAGTGGATTGAGTGCAGGCCTGAGAACCAAAGTGTTGCTGATTCGATTCCCAGTCAGGGCACAGGCCTGGGTTGCAGGCCAGGTCCCCAGTAGGGGATGCATGAGAGGCAACCACACATTGATGTTTCTCCTCTTTCTCTTTCTCCCTCCTTTCCCTTCTCTCTAAAAATAAATAAATAAAATCTTAAAAAAAGAAAGAAAGAAAAGAAATCACTGCCCTGTCACCAGCACTCAAAGGAGTTACTGACAGCTAAGAAAAATCCACCTGCCATGGAATTCTGTGTCTCCTGCTTGCAGACCTTCTGTTTTTCTAATAGGTCTTCTTTGCCTGTAGAAGTAATTTGTCTCCCTGTCACTAAGGTCGATTTCCCAGGATAGCTCTCCCAATTCTTTCCACATCCCGGGCTGTACCCTCCTTCCTTCCTCTTCCCCTTCTGGAGTGAAGGACCCTCCTAGAAAGACAAAACTCCTGGGTGACCTCATCCTGCCCTACCCTAGGATTATTTCAGTTCTCCAGTCCCAGAGCCCGGCAGACCCAAGCAAGCATCAGGTCAGCCCCTTCTCCCTGTGCACAAGCAGCATGCAATGGAAAGATGCCAGGCGGCCCCCACGACACTAGGCCTGCTCCTGCCCGGAAGTGGGTCTTGCTGTGCACACAGCCCTTCACATGGATAGGGGCTGGCCCATTGATTTCGTTTCTTCTCTGAGGGCTTTCAGCACAGGTGACAGCCTCTGTCTGTCATGTCGAATGTGATCCTTTCACATCTGCTGGCCTAAGTTATTTTGTTCTTCTTGTTGTACATGAGTTTACAGTTTTTTCTATAGTCAAAACTGCCAGTCTTTTCCTTTGTGATCTCTTCTTCCACTTCAAAGCAAAAAATAACAATACTTCCTCCAGACATCTGATGGAAAATAATTTACATTTCCTGCTGTGTTTCTAGAATTTATAATTTTAGCCATACAAAATTTATTTTGATCATGGGGAATGAAATCAGGGTACAAAATTGATTCTTTAAAAAAATGCTAAGTAACCTAAATAATATATATTAAATAATTCTTTCCTCATCATCTTTTGAGATATCTCTTGTTATCTATTACATCCTTAAATATAATATGCTTATTTCTGGATGATGCTGCATGCTATTTGAAGAAGACTCATCTCTACTTTAAGGCTCCACTTTACAAACTACTAGTTAATGTCCTCAGCTGCGCGTGTAGTGTTAAGTGTGTGGCACCAGAGCCAGATGGCCTGGATTAGAGCCCTGGCTCAGCAATTTACTAGTCGTTGTGTGAACTTGGGACAGTTACTTAACCTCCCTGGGTCTCAGTCTCTTTATTTGTAAAACAAGATAATAAAAATACCAATCTGTTTTGTGTGAAGATGAAGTGAGGCATTTATTGTACGTAAACGCTTTAGAACAACACGTGCCACCTAGGAAGTGTGAATAAGTGATCTGTACTAATGCAATAAAAATTATTACTAAGTTCAAAAATTCAATTCATATTTCTGATCTGTATTATGTTGAACCTTCAATTTAATTTGAGAGAATGGATATCTTTCCAATTTATCATTATTTAAAGGACAATATATCTCTTCACATTTCTTCTCTAATATTAGTTAATATAATTTTAGACTTTTGTTTATATTGAATAAGATATGCATCTTTTATAAAATACTTCCAAAACAGCATTTAACACATATGAGAATGGTTGTCTTTGTTTTCTTGCTGATTTGAAATGAAACATTTCTAATAAGAGCAAAGAGATTTTGGAATAAGACTTGAAGGTCACTTTATACAGATGGTGTCTCTTACGAGACGGAAATCGAGGACAAATCCCACAATCTCTCAGAACCCTAGTTTCTCCTTCCTCAGTAAGACAAGGGTATGAAGACTTACCTCCCAGAGTCATAGGAGTAACTGAGATATCATGTGTAAAGCCCCTGGCCTAATACATTCAATTCCATCTAGGGTATATTCTTTATGTTAAGAAAATGTGTTGCTCTATTCCTAAATTTCTAATTTTTCTATTATGAATGTCTATTCAAATAGAGAGTTCATAAATGTGTTGACTTTGTGATTAAAATCCAACTTGAAAACTACCTCACAGAAAAAAAAAAAGGCATCTTCAGTTTCAGGTGTCTCTGGCATTTATGATTTCCCTCAAGCCCCTAAAAAATATATTTGTCTCATAATACCTATGCAGTAAATATTTGCTGAACATTTTCTTCATGAATGAATGAGCTCACCTTGACTGGTGGGGCTCGGCTGGGCCTCATCACACAAAGGGATAGATCACAGGTTGATTCCCAGGCAGAGCACGTGCTTAAGTTGTGGGTTTGGTTCCCAGTCGTACGAGAGGCAACTGATCAATGTTTCTCTTTTACATTGATGTTTCTCTCTCTCTCTCTCTTTCTCCAACTCTTCCCCTCTTTCTGAAATAAAAAATAATAATAAAACAAAACCTAAGATTTGTTTGCAGGTAATTCATAGGCAGCTGTTCATAGTTGAACACCTCTTTATCTGTCAACCCTGATAAAAAAGGTCTTGAAAACACAGTGAGTACACATACACACATGTACACCTACATATCCATAAGTGTGTACGCCTATACTTATATATACTAGTCAGAGACAAAGTCTTTCTGAGAGAGAAAAATAGCCTTGTTTACTAGGGGAAAAATAAGACTTTAAAAAATATGTTTAACTCTTATATATTGGTACCTATAAGTTTTAAAAATCAATGCAATTGAAAAAAATAATAAATTTGTTAAACCGCCCAAATTTTGTTAGCTAGGTACCACCAACACAGAGATATGATTAAAGTCAGCCTTATGATTACATTTAATTTGCATTTGTTTGGCTCACTGTAAGCAATTTATACTTTTAATCTAGTATTCCATCATATCACATCTTGCCTAAAATAGCTCCTGTTCAAATTACTTTTCTCTTGATTACTGATATGTAATATTGTCAAACATGTCAAGACCCAATGGTGAAGAGTAAAAAAAGACCATAAAAGAGGAAAGTAAAAAGCAAAAGTAGTTATAATAGAGATTACTAAATTTAGATTCTGCATATTTCCTTAGTGATAGCTAGGACATTGTACAGTTTTTTTAAGTTTTTGAGTTTTATCTTGAGCTGAATTTGGCCACTTTTAAATGAGTATTAATTATGTGCCTAGCAGTTTCCATGCAGTTAGTCCTTCAGTTCTAATCATGACTAAGTAGATGGGATTACTTGCTTCATCTGTGTTTTGAAGATGAAGAAACTGAGGCTCAAAGAGGTTAAGTTACAAACTCGAGGTCATACATTTGGTTCACACCAGTAGAGGTTAGAGGTGAAGCCAGATCCACTGATATTGTGGTCCATTATCACGACCTTGTGTTCTGCAGCCTCTTCAGGAAGAACAGCATTTCCTGTTGGTTATGCCCCTGAATGGAAACAAGCACAGTCACTGATCTATCAGCAGTGGTGCAATCAACCCTGACACTTAAAAACAAGACAACAGGTCCAAAATGGAGTCACTTATGCTAAGCCCCATGTCAACAAAGCAAGACTTGACTTAATTACAGTTTTGACCTTTTTCAGAAATGGAGCCTTACACCAATCAGTTGGGAATTACCTGGTCAGCACTAGTGGGATGATCTGCCTGACAGGCTCCCGCCATCCTTCATAGGGAGGTGACCTTGCCACAACCAATCTGCTTTATGCCCCGTATGACTTCCTTGTGCTCACTCCTTTTCACTTTGTACAGCTTCTCAGATTTCCTTTCTATCTGCTAGATGAGAGGCTGCTCAAGGTATGAATTACTAAATAAAGCCAATAAGATCTTTCAAATTTACTCAATTCAGTTTTGTTTTTTAACAACACTAAGCTACCTCCCTGTGAATACACCTGCTTTCCCTTATGCACAGCATCATCACGTATGGATCAGCAGACTGGACATGTCCACACTCTACCTGTAAATGCCAATTCAACATAGCGCTACCTGTGGGTGGGCATCAGTCTAGAAGAGGAACGTGCAGAGAGATGCAAGTTATTGACACTAGTCTGGGACTTAGGTTGGGTGGTGGTTTCACAAGTCATCATTACATTATTGTGCTTTAGTATGCATCCAATTTTATATAAAATATAACCTTAAATTATTAAACAAAGCCAAAAAAAACCCTCTAGGCACATTTCAAAGGGACAGAACACGCGCAGTCAATGAACAATTCCCAGTCCCTCTCCTCTGCCTCATTCTGCAGTGATGAAAACGTGTTTGAGCCAGGCCACGCTCCTGGTTCTTTCCTCCTGATAATTGCTTCTTCCTAACCAGAAGGCCTGAGAGTTACCAAACCAGGTTTTTGGCAATCATTTGTGCTGGGAAACAAGACCAAATGTCTTTCTTTAAGGACTAGACCTCCTTTCATCAAAGCTTCAAGGAGTAAAGGATTAGAGAATTTAAAAAAGCAGCCTGTTTCGCTGCTACCAATTCATCGACTCTGCCCTAAAGGGCAAGGGCCACGCTTTATTCCTCTTGCCTTACCCTGAAGCACCTGATGCGAGGCCATGCGCTTAGTAGGTGGACAGTTAATGTCTGCGCATCATTGTATGAATGTGTGAGTCAAGTGTTAAAATTTCCATGGAGAACCTTAAATGTCACCCTTCTCAAAATTTGACCAAGCTGCTCCACCTACTAAAAAGTTCAAAATGAACCGCCCACAAACACAATCTCGTATGAACCTCTTCTGTGCTCACCACGTCCTTTGTGACCCGTGGATACAGTTGTTGACGTGAGTCATGCTTCCACCACCGCTCCCACACAACTGGTATTTTTAATGCTCCAGCATTTCCTGAAGTCAAGCTCTCAGGAAATGGTTTTTGTGATAATGAGCTCACACCACCCCATGTTCCCCTTACCCCCACGACAGAATCTCAGAATAGCTGAACAGGTGTCCAAATACCTGGAATTACCCAAGAAACTTCACAACCTGCCTTCTGTTTCATATCAAAGTCACAAGGATGACCTCTCGTCCTTTGCGTTTTGAAAGGAATGTGTCCATGAACTGAACACACCCTTATGTGTCTTTTATTTATATCTAGGCATAGTTTATTCTTAAAGTTGGCAATACCCTCCTCACATCAGAACTAAATCAGGAAAACCGGCCGGTCAGGGGTATGGCCTCCAGAGTCCAACATGACCAGGATCCCTGGTGACCAGATTCTGCACTTCAGAGCCCTCAGTATGTAAAATGGTAATAAGAGAAGAAACAATTTCTTAGGATTTTGTGAACATCAAATAATACAACCCCCATGAACTGCTGACCTCTGGCTTGACCAACAGCAAATTCTTAGTATTTGCTAGTAGTTATTATTGTGTCACGTTCTCCCAGGCCTGAGCAGTTTCTCTCAGGGGGGATCTTTTCTACTCAGGTTCTTGCGGTGTCCAGGTACCGTCAGAAGCTGACCTGGCCCAACCCATTCTGGGAGCACTGTCTGGCCACCCTCTGAGAATCAGAAATGTCAGGAGAGACCACGGGGTGAGAGAGTAGGGATGGGGGGAGCAGGGGGAGGTTGTAAAACCACCCAGTCTAACCCAGGTTCAAAGCAAACAAAGATGTTGCCACAGGAGAATTAAGAGAAGAGGTGTTTACATAGTGAGGCTCCATTGAACCACCATAATAAAAGTCCATTCTTCTTTAGAAAGGACTATGTTTTTCTTACAGTTTTTCTTAAAAGAGAGACCCAAGGGCGAAGATGATGATGAAAAAGACAATCTGGCCGTGAGAGGCAGGCTCCTGCCATTTTCATCAGACCATCTGATAAGCTTCCCAAGGGACTTTTCCAGCACAGGACAGAGTAGCCACCTCAAGGGGATGCCTGGGGGTGCATCCCAAGCTCCAGTTGCCCTGGAAATCAGATTCCAGTGACTCAGACACAAAGGGAGAAGGCTGGACCTATCTGCCCCAAGCCACCACCTGTTCCACCCTGCAGAGGAGCACACACAAAGCTGTCCTGGCAGAAATGCTTTGAGGAGAAAGTATGAACAGATAGACGCCCCCTGACACTGCTGGGAAACTGCGGCAGTCGGTGCACGCTGGCCCTGGCAACCAGCAGCACACGGCTCGGGCTGAGCAAAACCTTTCTGTGCTCATGGCATGAGAGCAGACCAACAACAAAAAGACATTAGCCCCTCCCTTAAATGATATTTCATGGCTATCAAACAGCCATGACAGGCCCGTCAAAGGAGCAGCCCCTATATGTAGGCTGGTGGGAGACCCTCCTGGCAAGTTAGACACATTGACAGCTCCAGGGAGGGGAACACAGTTCATGGGGTGTCTGTATTGATGAAGAGCAGCACTCTGCATAACAAATGTCCCACGCATAATCTTCAGTTGGCATAATTACTTCTGGATCCAATAATGAGAGTTACTGTCTGTCCTAACCAAAGATCCTTATCACTGGGAAAATGAAGCTGTTAATATTTCTATAAATCAGCAAGATGGATTAGTCTGATGGACAAGGAGGCCTCCACTTTTGCATGGGGAAGCCTCCTGCTCTGGGTGACCTTGCCACGTTCTGTCAGCCATCTAGGGCTTCAGTTTCCTCATCTATAAACCTTTCCTTTAAGGGGATATCTTGTGGGCTTTTCTGAATACTCCCACTGTAATTTATTATTCTCTTCTTTTAAACATTTTTAGTAGAGACTTAGCATACATGCAGCCAAGTGCACAAAGAGAAACATTATCCTACTTGGCATTACACATCTGTCAGGCAGTGGAAGATGGTGGTGGGGTGATATTTATTCTCTCCTTGTGTCAGCACTAATGTCCATGTCACAGAGTCAAGAGCTAGATAACCAGAGGCACAGCGAACTTGTCAGTCATATCACTCAGAGGAGATCTCTGAAGTCCCGACACAGGCCGTTCACTTGGCGAGCTAGACCTCAGAGCGTTCAACCATTCAAGTTCATGGAGCAGGTCTCTACAATGGCGGCAGCCCAGCGCGAACCTGGGACAAGGGTGGAAAGAAGTCATAGTCTGAGAAGAGATTTTTAGGTCCCAAGGAAATGACTAAAAAGGGAGCGTACTAACATGTCTGAAAAAGTGCAGTTCCCTTTGACCTTCAGCAACTGCCACAATTTAATGGCAGTTATTTATTGGGTGCTTTCTGTATGCTAAGCATTGCACAGAAGGTTTAACATGGATTATTTCATTTAATCCTCAAAATAACCAACAAAGTGGACACTGTTGCTACCCAATTTTACAGAAAAAGAATCTGCAATTCAGGGAAATTGCTGCTTTTCCTGAGTTATAGTGACAGAGCTGGGATTTGAACCCAAGCCCACAAACTTTGCCATGGCATTATTTGGGTTCTCATAAGCCACTTCCACCTTATTCTGCACCCAAGGCACTATTGCACCCAGGAAAATGCGGTATCCCAACCAGAAGGCACACTTCACATATGCTTCTACCGGATCGGCCTCTAGCTTGAAATGGTTTTTGCCCTAAACTCTGCTCTCCAAATTTGTCCTTTAAGGCTTAACTCAAATACCACTTCTCCTAGCCATTCCTTTTCTACACAGAAAATCTTCTGCATTGCATTCATGTCAAAACTATTGCCTAGCCCTGGCTGGTGTGGCTCAGTGGACTGAGCGTGAGCCTGCGAACCAAAGGGTCACTAGTTTGATTCCCAGTCAGAGCACATACCTGAGTTGCGGGCCAGGTCCCCAGTAGGGGGTGTGCAAAAGGCAACCACACATTGATGTTTCTCTCCCTCTCTTTCTCCCTCCCTTCCCCTCTCTCTGAAAATAAATAAATAAATAAATTTTTAAAAAGCCTGATGTCTAAGCTGTTCACCATGTGTCTTCATTTTTAAAAATGTGTTACATCATTCATTCATCCAATGATATACATACACATTCATCATCCTTTCTCCTCAATTGACACCCATTAAAGAGGAGGAACCACGCTATTTCCTTTGTATCTTCCAAATTTTATCACGGCACAAAATTCATAAACCATCATGGTTCTGTACAGTAGATATGAAAATTATATTACATTAAAGTGACACCTTGTATTTGTTGGCTAAATGTCCTCCTCATTCATTCCCTAAGCATTTGACCAACTCTGAGCCAGAATAAATGGTCCTTTAAAAGTTTTTTCAATCTCACATTTTTCCCATACTAGCAACCACCGTGTGTGTGTGTGTGTGTGTGTATGTGTGTGTGGAGGTGAATGAATGTATGTGTGTGTAAAGCCTACATTCTGACAAAGCGAGGAATAATAGCCTATTGTACCTTGCGTAGCCGGGATGGCGTTCCTTGCTTGCTAACCAGCAAACCTGCCTGGGAAGTGAGCAACTTTCTCAGGCCTTTGCTCAAGCTGTGTTGACAACCTTGGGAGAGAAGACTTAATTGCAGTCATAAAGCAATACCTGCCCTCTATTCCCTTTGGATTGCTTGTTTATAGTCTGAAATCGCTGAACAGGTTCTGCAGGGTTTTCTTGTTCATTTGCTGAGCTTGAATCAAGAAGGGGGAGTTCCAGATTCACCCAACTGTAAACAGTGCCTCCCAAGGTCAAACCAGAGTCTGCACAAAGCTGGGGGCAGAGAGGGAAGGCTTTTGGTTGTAACAAATGACAGTCATCGATTGCATGTATACTACCCTGAATGCCTGGACTGAGAAAAAATGAACACAAGATCCAGGAGAATAGTTCTCAAATTGCTTTCTTACTTTTCTTTTTCTTTTTTGGGGCAAACATGACAATTGACTTCTTAAAAATAATTAGATTGCTGACCTTTGCTTTATCCCACTGCCCCAACCCCAGAAGTTTTTCTTTCATTGTATAAACATTGTTGGAAGTTACAAAGCGCCTGAGCATAGCCTAGTAAGCTACATATTAACAGAGCCTTGCTAAGGAGGTCAATGGGCCAGCCAGCCTCAGGTTGTCTTGACAGGAACACTTGACACTGAGCTCCAAATGCATGGTTTTGACATGTTCAATTCACTCCCATGTACTGGGCTCTACTTTCTCCAGGCCCGTGGGGACACAACACTGAACAGGTTCAGGGTCCACACTCCAGAAGCTTGCGGCCTGGGGGTGGTGATCAACGTCACAGCCACCAAAATCCAGGAAAACAGCAAGCAAGGATGAGAAATCCTCTCCCCAAGGCTTTCATTTTAAAAACCGCTGCTCACTAAGCGTGGGTCTTTGTTTTGCTTTGTTTTAAGTCTAAATACCTGAACCCTGGGCCCGTTCTTGCCTTTTCCTAGCCATACCATCTGAGTGAAATCACATCACCGTTTGGACCTCCATTTCCCCATCTGTAAAATCAGCGCTGGTGTCGAAAGGAGTTAGCAAACACGAGCCTGAGGGCCAGTTCCAGCTCCAACCTGTTCTGTAAATAGAGTTGCCTGGAACACACCTGCCTGTTCATTTGCTCGTTGTCTCTGGCTGCCTTCGTTCTACAGCCGCAGAGTAGTTGTGGCGCGCGGTCCACAGAGCCAATATTTACGGGGGTTTTACAAGATTACGTGTAGGCAGGTGAAAGCACTTTGAGACCGAAGATAACCATACAGATGGAAGAAATTATCAAAGGTGCGGCCTGCTTCCAGGAAGACAGTGGTTCCGTATGTTTACGCCCATCAACAGCAAACATTCGTTCCAATCAGTCTCAAATCGAGATTAATACTTCTCCAGAAATATGGAGAAGTTTTTTAATGCCAATGTCAATGCCCAGGACTCATTGTCTAGAGTTCCTGATTTAACTGGTATGGAATGAGTGCCTCGGATCCACATGGTTTGTTTGTTTTTGAAAGCTCTTTAAAAAATTCTAACATGCACTCGGGGTTAAGAATGTTGATGCATCAAAGGCCTGCACACAACACCATGATTAACTTTGAACATAAAAGAAGTCAGAGTTTTGCAAGTTATTTTAAATCAGGTTGTATGAGCTTAATACAATATATAAAGCAATAATACATATACATAAAATAACATCGCTATGTATGCAGAGCTGGCTGCATAAGAGTTGTTTTGAGAACTTGTTAAATAAACAGGTTTGATTCATATCAGAATCATATCTCAGAGACTCCGATATCTATATATCCGGGAAAGCATCAGAGCATCAGCATCTGTTTGAAAGCTGCATTGGCAATTCCACACTCTCGACAAACTGTCAAGAAGGCAGGGATTCAAAAGTAGATAAAGAACTCCTAAGGCCAGGTCTCACGTCATTTTACCTTTGACTCTCCAAGGCCTAAAGTCCCACCTGTAACTTCATAGGTATTTGGACAATGTGTGATAAATAGAACTTAATTTAGAGATGACTAGTAAGTGTTTTAGTGGACGGGGACAACAGACTTAGGGATTTAAGCTTGGCCTTGAAAGAGACCAGGCTGAGACTCCTGTTCTACATATTAAACAACCGTCAAGTGCAACCTTCCCCCCAAACCCCACACCTCTACATGGACTGCCAACCAGACCAAAAGAGCATGATTTGGGGGGTCACGAAGCCACTGAGGTTCCCTTAGGCAGACTGAGGTTCTCATGATTGCTTCAATCTCTTCCTGGGAATTGATCTTTTATGCCAACTGGGCAGGGTTACTGCCCATAAACCTACCCCCTGTGATTAGCTTTTACTGTTGACACTTGCAATGATTAGACAGGGTTGAGCAAAGGGTATTTTTGCAGCTCGTGGGGAAGAGCACGGAACATAAATAGACACTGCATCTCATTACAAAGTCCTGAATGTGCAAAACAAACTGGTCCAAATGCCACGATTAGATAAGCACCTGCAGTGCCCATTAACTTCAAAGGGAAATTGAAGCCAAATCGGGGCCCATATGCTCCCGGTCCTTATACTTAAGCAAGTCAGATGATTCCTATTTTCACATTACATTAATTTCAGAAACAGCCCACATGATAGTTATTGCTCCAGACCTTTAATAATTACCTCAGGGTGGCCTCTCTCAACCAGGCTGTGAAAGGCTCTCCACCTCCAACTTCTGGGGTTTCAGAGGAGCCTTTGGCCACACCCTAAACACATAGTTTTTTTAAAGACAGGTCATTTTAAATGACTCTGAGTGACAGCCTCATCCTCCCCTATGAAAGAGACTAAAATATGACTTTGATGAACAAAAATGCATTTATTTTGTATATGGGCAAATGGTTACTAAAGTGGTCGTAATAAAAGCCATAATTGACAGCAAAGGATTGAGATGATGGGCAAGAAATCTCTCCAAAAGAGAGCACCGGAGGCCTCTCAGTCTCAATCCACGATGTTCTATTGGCAAGCTGCCCTACGCACTACATCACATGCAGCTCTAAACATCCATGGTTCAGGGTTGGAGGGTGCAAGTAGCCTGGGGAAGGGTCACATTCTGAAATTTAACTGTGCCTATATGAGGCTACGGTGACAAAGTAGACCCCAAAGTTATGATTCATCTGATGAGATGGCCTCCCCTGGTCACAGGGCAATTTAGGCCTCAGTGTAGGAAATGACTGGCTATGCAGAATGGATTCTGTGGATCTGGGGAGAACCCTGTGTTCAAATACATCCTTACTACTTGGTGCTGAAGCTGTGGAAACCCATCATGAGACCCTAGTTCCTTTATGTCCTTACTGTCACGGGGGCATGTACCGCAGGGCGGGGCATGGGCTGCAGGGCTGAGTGGGCAGAGAGACCAACGAAAAACGTCTCACTATGGACCAGGAAGGTCTGTCCAGAAAGGTCTCTCCATCATAGTTTGGATAATTATGAAAATTAAGATAAATGACCTCCTCTCTCCTTTCCAGAAGCATTGGAATTTGTTGACGTAGATTCACGGGTAGAGAGCTGGCTATGCATTGACGACCAGGCCTATCAATTCTCAAAAACAGCAACTGCAGCAGAACCTACCACATGATACCACGTGGACCACGGAGGGGACAACACTCAGCATGCACACTGACGTCCCAGGACAGTGTGACATGGTGAGGCCTGAATCACAAAGAAATACCCGCTCCCGGTTACCATGTCGGTGAGTCATCAGAAATCGAGGCAGAAGAGGAATTATGTGCCTGTACAATTCTGATATCTAAATAATAAAGGACTTTGAGTTTATGAAAATTCTAAATAACATTCTGTGGTGCTAGCACTTCTTCCGCGGTTCAGATATGCTCAGGAGAGCTCAGCAATCTGCTGCAGAAGTGATTACCTGGGGGAGCACGAGACACATCGCAGGGACTATGGTGTGCCGTATACGTGAAGTACGGACCTCCCGGGCGATCTTTTTTCTTTTCAGTATTCTTGAGGTGGGTAATCCTTCATTAACATTTTAACGTAAAGGGGATTTCATCCGGTAACAGATGGGGCCCACGGCTGAGGTTACATGTTTTAGCAAACGTGAGATGAGACGGCAATAAAGGGAAGGGAAGGAGGAAGATGAGCCCAGTCTGACACAAAGGGGAAGTTTTACGTATCTGTCATAAATTCCACAGGTATTCACTGGGCACCAGCAACAAGACAAGGCTCCTGGTTGGGAACCCAGAAAACCAACAAAGCAACAGATCTATTTCTTCCTCTTTTTTCGTGACAGGGGTGGAAGGGAAAACACCGTAAGAACGTGGGCTAGCAAAGGGCCTTCTGATAGGGTTTCAGGGAGGCCAGCTCCGAGGGGGTAACCTTTAAAATGAGAACTGCAACATGAAAAAGAAATCTGCTGTGCAAAATGTAGGGAAAGAGGGCAAGGGAGGTTTCAAGAAGAAACAGGGTGTTTATTCTCTAGGGATGGCTGTGAGGACAAAACAGAAAAGGCCACAGTTCCTCCAGGTTGCCCGGGCGGCCTCTGAGAAGAGCGGTGTCTGCACGGGGGGAGGGGGGGCGGGTGCGGAGGGGAGAGTTCTCGGTAGGAAGCGGGGACAGTGGTGCGGGCTGTTTGTGTGGGTTTGAGCTGCAGCAGGGGAGGACCAGCTTGGCTTTGCCATTTCAGGCCGTCTACACAGGCGGCTTTCAGTTTCCAGTTGAGCCAGCGCTGGTGGGTGCCTTCCAGAGAGACAGAAATCACGACAGTGGAGTGACTCATCTCGCCTGCTCCCCACCAGACTCCCACAGTCACTATTTGACACCTCTTCCTTAAGTCCCCTCCACCCTCCCCAGCGACTTTGTGTCATTCTTCTTTGAGATTGAGGCCACCAGATAAAGGCCTCTTCGTGCTTTCTCTTCTCCGTCTTAGTGTTTTTCTCCATCTTCGCCCTCCAATTTTTAGAGAGGAAGGCCTCCTTGATTCCAAAGGTAACTCCACCTGACCACACCATCCTGCTCTTCCTCTTTCTTCCATAAACTTGTTCCACCATCGTGCTCTGTGTCGTTTATTTAATTGCTCCCTCACTTCTGCCATCTCCCCTCCCCTGAAGGGTTGTCACTCAGTCTTATTTATCTTTTCAGTCAGCCTTCAACTCTCCGGAATTTTTTATCCAGACCTCTAGGTCCGATCACTGATTTCACCTCCCAGTGACTCACTCACCCCTCAGCCCTTGTTCCCTGGCTTCCTGGATTGACTGCAGGCTTTTGCCCCGGTCACCATGTCCCTCAGTGCTAGAGGCTCCCTCTGCCTGGCAGCACACTAGGTACCTGCCAGGTTTCCAGACCCAGCAACTCTCTTTCCGACCCTCATCTGAAGTGCAGCCCTGTGCCAACGCCTGGAACCACCTCGAGTCAGACAGAGGAGACATAAAGGTCACTCACCCCACCTTCGGAGATGCAGCATCGCCAAGGCTTGCTGCCGCGCCAGGTGCAATCTCTGCTGTGA
The DNA here is from genome assembly GCA_007922815.1 of Macrotus californicus. NCBI lineage: Eukaryota > Metazoa > Chordata > Mammalia > Chiroptera > Phyllostomidae > Macrotus > Macrotus californicus. Next base: position 66,910 of record VMDR010002832.1, read on the forward strand.
AAATCATCTTGAGTCCTCATACGGGAGCCCAGTTTGGGCTCTAGCACTGGTTTCACTTTTATTCATCCTATTTACGGAGCATTTTTCATGCTCCAGATTTTGTGGCACATACCTGCTACACACGATCTCATTGACTCCTCACATCCTCTCGTGTTACAGAGAGCTTCAGAAATGTACCCAAGGGCAATAGCCTAGAGACAGTGGGATCCAGAGTCAAACCAGGCCTTGTGACTCTAGAGGTCATGCTCGACAAACAGTTACAACTTTTAACAGAAGAAGGAGTGGGGGCCGTGTGTGTGTGTGTGTGTGTGTGTGTGTGTGTGTGTGTGTGTGTGTGTGTGGTGGGGTGATGGTGGGAAAGCTCTCTGAGATCTTGCTACTCCTGCCAGATTTTCTGGTCCTGATTAGCTCCTGCCTGGCTGCCAGGAGCTGTTATTATCACTCACTCCGTGCCCCTGTCACTGGGCCTGTGGGGACTTGCCCTTCCTTCCTGCTCTCAGCCTTCTGATGTTGACAGCTGTACTGGAAAATCACATGCTGGCTGCTGCCATGCTTGCCAGACACAGAGTGTACGTGCTGCTCTGGACTTCCTGCCCCCTCCGTCCCAGGCCTGCCCCTGCACAGGGGGCTGGCCAGGCCTTTCTCAGTTTGTTTAGCCCCAGGAGAGTCACTGAGTTTTCTCTATGCCATCACCTCTCCACGCAGTCTGGCCCTTGGTTCTCGGTGACAGAAGTCATCCTGCATGCCCTTGATTACAATCCTTTAACTCTGGGTTTATTCTCTCTTTCTGGCTCTTTCCTCCACCTGTGTTAAGTTAATGCCACACCTGTCTTGTTAACCCCCTTCTAATATGTAATTTCCTTTTGGTCAAATGTAAATACTTGTTGTGTAGAATTGAATCAATACAACACAGTCCTTCAAAATAAGAATGGTACAGAAAAACTCAAATCACTAAGCTTATTGGGAAAAACAAGTCCTCGAAAGGAGAAATCTAACAAGAGAATAAAAACAATAATAATTAGGACAATAATGGCCAATAACCAATATTTCAACATGCTTTGCAATGAATTACCAAATGCCAGATTCATCTGGGTTCTCCCTTTCCTGGAAGATGTGTTCTGTGACTTTCTGAAAGCCCCACAAGTGTGACAGCAGGACTCGGCTCCCGGGCTGTGGCTTCCAGGGCCCATCTCCTTTCTAAAACCCTCGTTAAAGAAAACGTGTCTGCCTGTTCGTTCACCCAGCTCATCTGGGTCAGTTCGAAAACCTCAAGCAGAAATCCCCCAGCTCAGCATCACGTGGTCTCCAACAGAAACCAAAACTGAGGGAAACCAGGTACAAGTGGCTGCTGGCTTCTCTTCAATGGCAACGAGTCTTAGTTCTTTCTTCTTATTCCATGTGAAAAATTATAACTCCCAAGGGGAACTGTGGACTTTCCAAGGGTTAAGCAATGAGACGTGAGCTTAGGAAATGAAACTTTCGGGAATGACATCATCTTTCCATCCACATATGCAAGGCCACGCTATGTACACGTTCATTTTCTCACATTTTATCTCACTGCATTTAAAGTCAGCAAGACCAAAAAGGGCAAGTTTGGTTAATTAGTTGTTTTTGTGCTCCTCCCGCTACTATAGCAAGTGACTCTTACCTCCAACTGGAAAACTGAGTACATACTGTTTTGAGGACATCAGTTCATTCGGGACAATGAGACAACTTTAGAGAAAAAATTCTCTCGAATGTTAGAAGAGACGTACAGGCCAAATGGACCTCCCCTCCTGGTTTAAATGTCCTGTTTGTGAACATAGGATAGTGTAAATAACGAAGTGTCAACATCAGAAATGACCCCTCCGCTGAATCAAGCAGACTGCGAGCTGACTCACTCGCCCACGGCCCTCCCGGACTAGTTCCCGCCGTGGAGCTGGTGCCTTTCCCCCCGTGCAGGCCCCCACTCAAATATTACCTCCTAGGAGAGGCCACCTAAAATTGCCCCTCTCTCATTGCTCTCAATCCCCTTGGCCTCCTCCCCTTCATTTTATTAATATTATTTGTCACTGCCTGACATTATATTTTTATCTGTTTACTTATTTATTGTCTGTGCCCTCCTACTGGAAGATAAGACCTCTATGTGAATTTCTTTTGGTTACTGCTGTTTTCCTAGAAACCAGCATCCTGAATTCAATTCCCCGAATAACTTTCAGGACACCACTTAAAGACAGTTGTATTTTTTCTTGATATGTGGGAGAAACTGCAGGACTTGGGGATGACTTTGACGATAAAACAGAAAAAAAGATAAATCAGAGAGAACATTTGCTCATTGCTAAGGATTTTTTCACTTTAGACACTGTAGAGAGGAGTCTCCTCCCTCGCCTTTTCTCTTTTCTCTGCAATACAAGCACAAACACACTATTTGGAGGCCAGAAAAAAAGTCCATTGAGTCTGCATCTCACCTCAAATATCAAAGAAAGTGAAACAGAGAAGTGTGTTCCGGATTTGGCGGAGAGAGTCTAACACACTCAGCGCTTCGCACTGACTCTGTGGGTTCCTTTAAACAGTTCGATTTGGTTTCTAACCTTATTCTCCTCAGAGTCAAGGAGGAGAGGAAGAGTAATTTACTCATTCAATAAGAAACACAAATGTCGCACTTCTGAGAGTTCCCCTCGCCATGATACCTCACAGAATCCCCCCACCTGTCTATCACTTTCTAGGTCATTAGACTCAATTTTTCTTTGCAGTATTTATCTCCATCTAAAATTATCTCTTATTAATGTTTCACATGTTCATTATTTGATTCTTGCAGGTGTAACCTAAGCTTCACGAGACCAAGGGCTTTGTCTCGTGTCCACCAACCCTTCTCCACAAGCTGGGTTTCTGACACATAGAAAAACCTCCAGAAGTTTTTGTTGAATAAATGAGACTCGAAGCTGCTGTTGAGTGGCTGAGGCATGAAGTCGCATCAGCTCTTCGAAGCTTCTCGACACCTCCTACCTAACTTGAACGTTCTCCTGAACACTCTTTGTACCCGTCAGCTCTTCCCCATCACCAGGACTAGACTCTCTAGGATCCTCCTTGCACATGCTCGTGTAACACCTCCGAGCCCCGTGCTGCTTCACTGCACCAAGCTGCCACAAACAGCACAAGCGTGGTTGGGATGACTTCGAGGGCTCGTGTTTTGTTTCCCACGGGGACGGCTTAGGTCTTAGGCCAAGGACTAGAGAAGGAAGAGAAAGTTTTTGAGAGAAGGACAATAAGGTGAGTTTTGAAGATACTAAGTTTTATATGCAGGTAGAAATGCTCTAAGGGCAGTTTACGCATATAGATCTGATGTCAGAAGAGACATCTAAGCTAAAATCCTTCACTTGTGACTCATCAACATATGTTGATGACTAACACGCCGAGAGCATGAGCTCACCTGGGAAGAAGGTGGAGCCTGAGAAGAGCAGTGAAGGGCAGAGCCATGGGATCCCCACCACTGAGGGGGCAGGGAGCGGAAGGAGGCTGAGAAGAAACCTTGGGTTTCATTGTAGATGTCAATTGCGGCTGAGAAAAAAGTTAAAATGTACAAGATGAGAGGGAATGGTCCATGGCATCAAATGTCACAAGGGATCCAAGGAAGAAAAGGCCAGAATAGTGTCCACTGGGTTTGGCAGTCAAGATTTGCCACAGTATTTTCTCCTAAATAATGAGAACAGTGGGATTGAGAATGGACTTTCTGGAAGGTGAGTAACTGAAGGAAGTGAGTTAACATAGTGTCCTTGACAGCTCAGCCTGGAAGATAAGGAGGAAAATAGGCCAGCACTGTACTCATATAGGGGAATCTGTGGAAAGTAAATAGATGTCTACTACTCAAAAGTAGCTTTTAAACTGTGCACTTGAAATGTGTATAATTGACGATATGCCAATTATACCTCAATAAAGTGGTATTTTTTAAAACTGCACCTTAGAATTTCACAAAAGCTCAGTATCTTCTCATTTGAGAATTAAACTTCAAATTCATAACATTTTAAGATATTTCCTGATATAAGAATGAGAAAAATCCAGGAGAGAAAAACTACAGAAATATGTAAACCAATACTCCTGGTTTACAAATAAAAATAAGACCAAAAGTAACAGAAGCCCTTTCTCTTTTATGGTAGAAAGCAAAAAAGCATCATAGCCTGGAACACGGACCAGCACAGAGAAAGGGCTGGAACTGTGGCTGCAGCTTTGTGATTCTTGTAGACGTATCTAAGAGGCCGTTCATTAAAATAAATTATGACCCAAATTGAGGCAATAAAGGCCAAATTAAGACTTCCAGGAGGGACTCAAAGTGTTTCCTGAGTAAGGATGAACAGGCCTTAGTGTTATCAAAACTTCATTTAGGGTCGCGATGGTAAAAAAAAGTGTATGAGGATACCTTGGGTAGGGAGGGGACAATAACATCTAAATTAAATATTTATTCTTTTCCAAAGGTTCAGCAATTGTCCTACCAGTGTCCTAAAAATTAAAGTGAATAAAATGCCAAGGTTTAAACAATTTCTCAATAGTTAGTAAACTGAAAGATGAGACAGGTAGATGAAACTAAAGAGAAATAAGTATTAACTCAGTTAATGCTGTTTATTCAGAATGCAACCCTCTAGAATTTTCCATGCAGTATCTTGACATGGAATAGAAAAACATGAGAGCAATAAAAGGCCAATAACTGAATACTGACATTTATAGTGCTTTATATTTTGTCAAAGCATACATTTCCTCATTGGATGCTTAAAATAATTCAGAGAGGAGAGCAGTGTACCAGGATCTCCCCTCACTCCCACCACCCACTGGGTGATATTCATCTTTGTGTTTCCATACAAACAGACCCTGAGAAGTAATGTTTCCCTTTGAACTCTCTTGTTCTCCACAACACTATTCAGAAAAACAGATTTATCAGTGACTAAAAATGCAATAGAGTAAGGAGGGAAAAGTGGAGAGGAGGCATTTCATATCTGTTGAAATGTGTATAGTCACCTTAATTTAAAAAAATCTAAGCACTAAAGATAAGTGACATGCTTACCAACTTACTAATTAGAGAACTAGACAGGAGGTTAAGTGAGGTAAGCATCTCCTTCCAGATTGCAATTCGTGATTAGAAAAGCAACTTCCAGTACCCGCTGTAGGTTTGGAGAGAGTCATTATAATGTTCTGTACCCCTGTGACCTCAGAGCACATAGGGGGCAGTGCAAAAGCATGATGATTCACAAGGCTTGACAGGACATTTAGCATCAATTTGGTACCCAATGTCCTAGCATCTTTATTTATTCACCACTTCCCATTTCCCCAACCCAATCCAGTTTATTCCCCCTAAAAGGGTAGCTGGTATTTGTAGAGCCCTTATGAAGTACTAACCATTGTTCTAAGCATTTTTCACATATTAAGTCATTTAATTACCACAGTGACTCTATGAGTAGGTGCCATTTTTTGCATATTCATTTACAGATGAAGTGGCCAAGACACAGGTAGGTTAGATAATTTACCCAGCTGGCACACAGCTGGGAAGGGTAAGAGCAGAAATGCAAGGCCAAGCCTTGTGGAATCGGAGCCCTTGTTCGCAGCCAATAGGCAGCGCTGTTGCCGTTTTAGTTCAGGTCAGAATTGCCTGTCTCCTGGAATATCGAACAGCTTCCCAGGTTGGTCTCCATTAAACTCACATCATTTTACATTGTTGTTTTTTAATTATAGAAATAATATATGTGTATATTCTCTGGGTAAACTATTATGATTGTGTGAATTAGACAAAATCCCATTCGGACACCAACTCTAACCCCAAGTTTCTCCCCAGGGTCTGTTATGTCTCTTCTTGGATATTTTTCTTCATATATATATATATATATATATATATATATATATATATATATATGCCTTTAAACTTTTGCAGTGTTTTCGGTACTTTTAAAGTAAATGTTATATTATTCATTTGCAAATTTTATTTTTTATTCATCTATATTTCTTTGCTAAATCAAAAAAAAATGTGACCTTTAAAAGAAGAAAAACTCATTCCCTTTCTTGAAAAACTATCCCATTCCAAAATAGTGGTGCCATAACCCATTTGAAGTGCAGTGCTTCTCCCCACCATTCAGCATCAGTGGAATAAAACAGTCTCCTCACAGGAAAAGGCCAGCAAAAAAAAATGTAAAGAATCAAGAAGTTGAGAAGTATATACAAAGCCTGTCTGGAAAAAGTCCAGCCATTGTTAATATATCAAGATTGATGTGTGTGACATCGATGTAACCTGGCAGCCAAGGAGAGTGGACTGAATGCGCATGCATGAACAATGATGACTTCACTGTACTAGTCAGTGGGGGCAGTAGATGCCATTGAGTGAGCATGTGTACTGTGTGGTCATCGCATTCAAAAGGACTGAGTGAGTAGAGGAACAAATCTGCGTCAAATTTTGAGTTAAGTTTGAATGTTCCTCCACAGACACTATTTGGAGGATTCAGAAGGCTGCAGCTATGGGCAACTGGTGACTGGCAGCTTTATCACAACAATGTGCCCACTCATGCATCATGTCTCATGCAGAGTTTTTTGGTGAAACATCAAATCACCCAGGTGACTCAGCCCCTCTACGGCCCAGATTTGGTGCCCTGTGACTTCTGGCTTTTCCCCAAACTAAAATTACCTTTGAAAGAGAAGAGATTTCAGACCATTGATGAGTTTCAGGAAAATATGACAGGGCAGTTGATGGCAATTGGGAAAACTGTGTGATGTCACAGGGTGCCTACTTTGAAGGGGACTGAGGCATCACTGACCTATGTACACTGTTTCTTGTATCTTGTATCTTCTTCCATAAACGTCTCTATTTTTCATAGTACATGGCTGGATACCTTCTGGCCAGACCTCATATATACACAGAAGGATGAGGGGAACTGTTCATAGCAGCTAATCTATAGGTGAAACAATCAATAGATGAGAGCATCCTCACCTAGGGATTTTCTATGCAGTGAGACCAGTTCCAGTTCTTGATAAAGTTTAGATAACAAGAATATTTAGTTTACATTTGCCTCTCATCCCCAGAGCAACCTGAAATATTGGAATATCGCTGTAGTTCTACTTACTGAACTGATCCCTTCATGGACTTGAATGTGTTTACTTCTTCACTTGTTCACTATTTCTAAAGCGTAAGCTCATAAAGATGGGAATTACATCTTATTTCCTGCTGCAGTACCATTACCTAGCTCAATCCTGGCACATAGTTGGAGCTCAACAAATATTTGTTGAGTGAGTGAATGAAGCCAAAGATATCTGACTAATTCTGATTATCAGAGTTCCATGAATCTATATCTTGGCTTTTTGAAGATCTAAAATCAAGCTGACTTGATCATCCATGGCCACTGTACATTGATCAGAATAATTATAGATCTACCTGTGGGAGCATAGAAGAAACATAAGCTTTAGTTAACAAACATCTCTACCACATGCTTGTGTGTGTGACCTTGAGCAATTTTCGTAACCTCTCTCTCAGTTTCCTTATTTGGAATAATAAAAAAATAATAAAACCTTTAGGATTTAGTGAGAACTAAATGGAAAAAAAAAGATATTAAAACCTCTGATAACATGTGAGACCTTGAGTTCAGTAAATGCCAGTCCTGTGCCTATTTCCCTCCGCCCACTCACTGCCCCCTTACTAATAATAAGACTTTGAGTTTATTTATCCTGATAAGCATTTCTCTTTTCTCATTTCCATTTGTGGCAATCTGGGCAACAACCTCTTTCTCTTCCAGTGCTGACCTATTGCTTTTTTGGAATCGGTCCCAAGGCTCTGGGCTCTAGAGATTACCGTTGGACTGAGAAGCATTGTGGATCAAATCCAAGTGCTGCAGCACATAATGGCTCTGCCATTAAAAAAGAAGAAACAAAAACCTAAACTCTTGTAGTAATTTTATGGAGTGCAATATATATTCCAACGTTTATAGTGGGGTTACCAAATGTGGTATTCTAAAAATCTAAAAAATCACCCCCAAATTATTCATCTCCTTATAGAAATAAATTGCTAGGTTGAGTATTAAAACAGACACTTTGCCCTTGAGCCTGCAGTTTTCTCCAAAGGTCCCACAATTATCATTTCAAACCAGTGAGTGTTATTCAAACAGGGAAATGCAGAATCTTAAGCTTACTTTCACCAGATTTAGACTTTCATCTGTGATACTCTGTATTCAACCCCTACCATTTCTGCTTCTTCAAATTCTTTTAGATCTACCTAAAAGCCCTTATTTACAGAGCCTTAGAGTCTCAGAAACACTTGCATTTATTCTGTATGTACACACCCTAACAAGTCATCCTAAGGCTTTAAAAAGAATTTAAGGAGACTCAGCTAACCACAACCCCTCTCCCTGTTATCAGTCTCGCTCTTCTCCAGCATTTAAGGCTGTCTTCCCACAAATCATTGCAGAAGATCTATTGGGTTGCTACCTGAATGATCTCCTAGCAATTAGACGTGTGTTTAAAGCATGATATCCATTCCTTCTCCTTCATTCTGCATTACAGCCTTGAATAACGCCTGGCTTGACGAAAGCAGTGTTTCTACTCTCCTGGTTAGGTTGCAACCATAGCCTGTGAGTGGAGATCAGTCTGGGCAGCTTATAAATCTTGTTTAAAAAAATAAATCAAATTCTTGCTTTGAGGCCTGGGGAGTGTCAAGAATAGTTGTGCCCTTGGCCTGAAGATTACATCTTTTCCTCAAAGATTTAACAACAGCCACCAGGTTAGAATTATAGTCAACAGGATTAGCTAAACATACTACACCCGAAAGACAAGCAGCAGCTTGAGTCCTGGGCCACAGCTCACCTAGTTGGAAGAGCTGACTGCACAGAAAGTTCAAACCCCAGGAATTCACACACCACTCACGCCTCATCACAGAACTCTGAAGTGGAAATTAACAGCTAGATGGACCCGAATAGGCCAAGGAAAAACTCCATTTTCTCAATTCTGTATTCCGGATCCTATTTTTGGTTTTAATATGTAAACTGCAGCCAAGAGATGCATCCACATTGTCTACAGATTGCTGGGGGGCTTTGCTGTGTTTAGTAATCAGCAAATGAATTTCAGGGAGATAACAGAGAACAGATCTGAGGCCTCCCTTTAAAGACATATTATAATCAAACTTGTGAGAGGAAGCTAGTTGCACAATCCAATCCACAGGGAGGTAGAATGGATGAAAAACTGGGAAATAAATAGAAACCATATGGCTCGCTAAGCATCAGTCCTGCAGGCCAAGTATTTGCTGGGAGGAGGAGCTGGGGACCCAATCAGGAGCAGTATTTCAGGACCTGGATCTTTCCATTTCCCCATCATCTTTCATGCATGGTCTTTCCAAGGCTTGGTGTTTGCACTGAAAAAATGCCTGATAATCTTAAAGTACAGTGTGTTTTATGATATTTTTTAGCTCCTTAAAGCAGTTTGTTCAAGTAACTTAATTCTTTAAAGATGGGAAACAGATAAAGAGAAATACAGGTTCCAAAATTCATCCTCCAAATATTCATTGGCTCACTGGTGAACCATGATATGCCATTAGTAATAAGGCAAAGATAAAAGCAGTAACGGAAATGGACACATTTCAAACTAACAAAAATCCCGACCAGTTAAAATTGTAAATTAAAGTTTAGATCTCCTCTCCTCTCCCTCATTTAAAACGCAATTTTGCCCCAAGGGCAAGCCCAAGTTAAACCACTAAACCACTTAAACTGCAGGTGAATCCAAGGCCTCGCTCAGGATATTGGGAGCTGAGATCCACTGTTCTACAGAGCTAGTGAAATCGCCCACCACTGCAAGGAAATCCTGCTACACCCTTAGGAAACTTCGTTCCTTCCTTGGCCGTACAGTGAATTTAAAAATCTGCTCTTTCCTTACAGCCTTTCTTCCTCCTGGAGGCGAGGAGTGGATTGAGAAGGGGCACAGGTTGGGAAATTTGTGAGGGGAGCATTTTGCTAGGGCCTCCAATGAAATGGTTCATTAAGTAAAAACAGAGATTCCTTGGATGTCGCAAAATTATATCAGATTCTTTAGCTTTGAAGTGGAGTTCACTCCCATTTTAAGTGGTGTTTTTTAGGTTTGCCATTTGGTAATGCTGAAACCAAAAAAAGCTCAGAAGAAAAAGGGAAAAACCCAAAGAAACTGACAGTTCGAACATACCAGCAACTTTTAAGAACAAAGACTAAGACAGCCACACAACAGACAAAAATCTCCTTCCGTGTCAAAGTCAGCGTGAAGCACTTTGGGGTGAGTTAGAATTATTTGCTTATAGTGTCAATCACAGAGACGTGGCTACAAACATCCTTGTCGGTAACACTTCAATCGCCAGTTTTCTTACAACCAAGGTCCAGGTCAGCAGCTACCACAACTGCCCAAGATTGCCCTACTAGAAATTATGCAAGCTTCTTCACCTAAGAACAGCCACCAAAAAAGTTTAAAAAAAAAATCTCTGACCAGAAGAATTGGGTCACAAGATGAGAGAGACACCATTCTCTTGAACATCATTAATTCTTGATGTTTAAGGAAACATGGGTCCCATTAGACCTAAGAGAGTTTCTTAAATGTGACCTACATTCAAGTATAATTATCTTTTTTCCCAATGGGCAAACATATACTGCATAACCTTGTTATAAAATCTCATAATTAATAGTTTTTAATGTTACAAGCCAAATTATGTGACCTAAAATGTAGTAAGATATAGAATAGTTGAAGACAATTAGAATAGTCTGACTCTACCTTAGCCCTGCCCTCAGTGTTTTGAAATAACTGCTTTTCCTTTATGCGACATGACATATTTTATCAGTGGAAGTTATCCTTAAATTCACTGGGAGAAGAAGTAAGGAATGCTACACCCTCACCAAGTACTCAGGAACAGCTTTAACTATTATTTTAAAAGTACTACCAAGACTAAAACTAAAGCATTACAAATGAAGCTTTGTGAAAAAAGGACTTTATTCTGTCAACATTAACTTAGCTGGTTACGCTGTTGTATTTATTGGAACTTTATAGAGTAGTACCTAAGAGACATGCCGTGGCTTAGGGGTAAAAGCATGGAAAGGTGTGGACCTGAGCTGGCCAACACTCACAGGTGTCTGACCTTAGGCTTACTCAACTCTCTCAGAAATTCCATTTCTCATCCCTGGGATGGGTCAACGGCAATGCCCATAACACAGTATTGTATGAAAGACTAGATATGATCATTTGAAGTAAATTATACCTCAAAAGGATTAAAGAAATGTTTGACTTGTTATTATACCTTCAAATATTAAGAAAATGGCCAGAGAAGTGACACATGCTAAAAGATATCTTAAACACGTTCACTGAAAGTACATTTTTATGAATTATGTGAGCTATAAATAAACACTGAGTATTTACCTAGAAATTTCAGGTTACAAAGATATGTATTCAAAAATAGCATGGACTGCCTGCCCTGGCCAGGTGGCTCAGTTGGTTGGACCGTCATCCCACACACCAAAATGTTGCGGGTTCAATCCCTGGTCAGGGCACATACACGGGTTGTGGGTTCAGCCCTTCTATCAGGGCACATACAAGAAGTAACTGATAAATGTTTCTCTCTCTATAAATGTCTCTCTCTCTCTCTCAAATCAATAAACATATCCTCAGGTAAGGATTTAAAAAATTAACATGAATTTCCATCAGAGCCACAGGAATCAAACAAGAAGAAATAAAAAGCATCCAAATTGGAAAAAAGGCAGTAAAATACTGTCATTATTTGTAGATGACATGATACTGTATATAGAGAACCCTAAAGATTCCACCAAAAATCTACTAGAACTGATAAATGAATTCAGTAACATAGTAGGATACAAAATAAATATTCAGGAATCAGTTGCATTTTTATAGTAATATACCAATAATGAACTATCTGAAAGAGAAACTAAAAAAATACCAATTACAATTGCACCAATGAAAATAAAATACTTATGAATAATTTAACCAAGGAAGTAAAAAACCTGTACTTACAAAATTATAAGACACTAAAGAAAGAAATTGAAGAAAATAAAATAAATGGAAGCATACACCATGCTCATGGATAGGAAGAAGTAACATTAAAATGTCCATACTACCCAAAGTAATCTATAGATTCAATGCAATTCCTATCAAACTACCAATGATGTATTTCACAGAACTAGGACAAATAACTCAAAAATTTATATGGAACCACAAAAGACCCCAAACAGCCACAACAATCTTGAGAAAAAAAAGAACAAAGTTGGAGCCATTATGCTACCTGATATCAAACTATACTATAAGGCCATAAAATCAAAACAGCAAGGCACTGTCATAAAAACAGACATACAGATCAATGGAACAGGAAAGAAAGCCCAGAAAAAAAACCTAAGTCTTTATAGTCAATTAATATTTGACAAAGGGGCAAGAACATACAATGGGATAAACACAGTCTATTTAATAAATAGTGTTGGGAAAATTGGACAGATACATGTAAAAAATGAAATTAGACCACCTTGTTATACCATATACAATAAAAAACTCATAATGGATTAAAGACTTAAGTATTATACTAGAAACTGTAAAACTTTTAGAAGAAAACATAGGCAGTAATTTCTCTGACATTTCTCTTGGTAATATTTTTTCTGATGTATCTCCTTGAGCAAGGGAAACGAAAGAAAAATAAATAAGTGGGACTACATCAGACTAAAAGGCTTTACATAAGAAAGGAAACCATCAACAAAATGAAACGACAACCCACTGAAGGGGAGAACATATTCATCAAATATACATCTAATGAAAATGGGTTAATATCCAAAATTTATAGAGAACTCATACAACTCAACACCAAAAAAAAAAAAATCCAAAATATCCACTTAAAATATGGACAAAGAACTTGAACAGATACTGCTCCAAAGAGGGCATACAGAAGGCCAACAGACATGAAAAGATACACAATATCACTAATCATCAGAGAAATGCAAATTAAAACCACAGTGAGATATCACCTCACACCTGTCAGAATGGCTTTCATCAATAAAGCAACAAACAACAAGTGCTGGAGAGGATGTGGAGAAAAGGAACCCTCCTTCACTGTGGGTGGGAATGCAGGTTGGTGCAGACATTATGGAAAACAGCATGGAATTTCCTCAAAAATTAAAAATGAAACTGCCTTAATACCCAGTGATTCCACCCCTGGGCATATATCCAAAGAAACCCAAAACACTAATTTGAAAGAATATGTGCACCCTTATGTTCAGTGCAGCATTACTTACAACATCCAAGATTTAGAAGCGACCCCTGTGCCCACCAGTAGACAAGTGGATAAAAACGTGGTGGTGCACATGTGCAATGGAGTATTACCTGCCCAGAGAAAGAACGAAGTCTTATCCTTTGCAACAGCATGGATGGATCTAGACTAGAGGGTACAATGCTAAGTGAAGTAAGTCAGTCAGAGAAAGGCAAATACCACATGATTTCACTTATATGCAGAATCTAATGAACAAAATAAACTAACAAACAAAACTGAAACAGACTCATAGACACGGAGAATAGACTGTTCGTTGCCACAGGGGAGGGGTATTGGGGAGCAGGGTGAAAAGGGTGATGACATTAAGAAGTACAGATTGGCAGTTACAAAATAGTCATGGGGATGTAAAGTACGGCATAGGAAATATAGTCAATAATACTGTAATAACTATGCATGGTGCCAGGTGGGTGCTGGAAATATTAGGGGACACGCTTTGTAAAGTATGCGATTGTTTAATCACTATGCCATACTCCTGAAACTAATGCAAAATAATATTGAATGTACACTGCAATTGAAAAACTACATACCTGATGTTCAGAGGCAGAACATACACACATGCATACATACATGCAAAACTGGAAAAAAACTTAACATGGACTTCTGGGAAAAGATGGCCGATTGTGCACACATATTTACATTCTCTTCCATCCAGAAGTTATGTAAGGAAAGGAATGAAAATAGGTATAAACTCATGAGATAAGAATAAGAAGTAGTCATTATCTGATAAGAAATTTCAACAAATCTCTGGAAGATGAAAGTGGATGGAGACCTGTGAACTGAGGAAAGGCATTCCAGGAGGTGGGAGTAAAATAAAGGCGAGGTGGGCAGTTTAGTAACAGAGCTGGAGACGAGCTGCCTAGACCAACCATTGAAACACTAATAATTCTACAAACAGAGACGGTAAGGAGAGCGGTGACATACAAGACTGAAGAATAAGAGAAATCAGTAAAACTTCTGCATAGGAGGCAGCTGGCTCACCATTGTGCAAACCGTGACCCCAGTCATGGCATTTGCCTCACTGAAAAGGTGACAGAACATGAAGTTTCCCCTCCATTTGAAAAAGTCCCTCATGGAGACTCTGACGGAGATAAACAGGAAACACTGATTCCAAAATAAAAAGGATACTATGAACATGAGTTTTTTACAGAAATTTTAACATCTTTAGAAACATTCAAGAATACATTGCACCCATTAGACAAGAAGATACTTTAAAAAAAAAAAAAAGAACAAACATACTAAGAAAGAAACTTGGCTTGAAAAAATCTAACAAAAGAAAAAGAAATTTTAGAATACAAAATCGAGAAAATCTCCCAGAAAATAAAATAAAAATAGACAAAAGAATCAAGCCAGAAAGACTACTAGATAATAGGAATTATGAAAAATAAGTAGCAAAAAAGGAGGAGAGGAAATTGTTAATTTGAATGATATAAGAGAATTTTGGATAACTGAAAGATTTAAAACTTCAGATCAGAATAGTCCAACAGTGGCTATAAAAAGGCCTCCACCTAGGCTCATTGCTGAATGGAAGAAAATAAAATAAAAAACAGAAGGAAAATTTAGAACATCAAAGCATAAGAATCAAGCTGACATAAACCTCACATCAGCAATACTGAATGCTCAAGGAAAAGGAACAATTCCTTTAAAACTCCGAGGAAAGTAATTTTTAACTATATTTCCTATACCTAAGAAAATTATTATTCAAGTGTGAACATAGATCACACTTGCATGTGCTGATTCTCACACATTCAAGATATCAGAAAAGCCCCATCTCACATATAATTTCTTAGGAATTTTGTTGAGGTTCCACTGCAGCAAAAAGAAGTGAACAAAAATAGTAAAAGGCTTGAGTTGCAGAAATGAGGGAACAAAGCAAAGAAGGTAGATCGCCACTATGGTCACTGTGTAGGACACTTGCAGAACAAGCGTAGATGAGAGTAGCCAGATAAAGAGCTTCAGAAGAAAGAAGTTTCTGAAAATAATTTTAACAAAATTTCTGATTGGTCAAAAAAAAAATGAGAAAAAAGGCAAGTAGTATAAGAAAAAAAAAAAGGCAACTAGAAACTCCAGAAAAAGCACGAGTTGTGCAAGAAGTATAAGAACAACATTGAGTCCCGATGGAAACACCATTTCCTGGTTTACAGTTTCAGAATCAACCTATAGACAAAGATGGGAGAATTATGATTAGAGAACAGAAGATGAATGCTAAGCTAACAGTGTAGAGGTACAGATCACAAAAGTTGAGAAGGAGAAGTGGGAGGGAAGAGCTCGAAAGATGAGGACTCCAATTAAATTGTCAGTTATTAAAGGGAAAAGTATTTTCCCTGAAGTTACAAAAGGAATAAGTTGTATTTAAAGTTGTATAGGTAACTGGTGAAGATCCTAAGCAGAGATAGGACTAACAGGAGGTATTGAG
>VMDR010002833.1:0-82587 GCA_007922815.1 Macrotus californicus
GGTGACCCTCCTTTACCTGTGCAGGGAGCATTCACACAACCAGCAGCCTCCTAGGCCCACAACAGGGAGCTGTTGTGCTCTGCATTGGGCAGGCAGCCACCCCCACCCCCACCTTGCCACAGTCCCAGGAATCTACCCCCACCCTGCCCTGTCACTCATGGCATCTGATGCCTCGCAGAGGGGCCTTCCCCAGTCTCTGCTCTTTGGAGCTTCCTGGACCAGGGTGTGGTCCTGACCTTGGTGGCACCACACTTCCCTCATGGACCACTACGGCTGGGGGTGAGACTCTCTGCTGTGACCACCCTCTGCCCCAGCCTCTGCTTCTTCGGCAGTACCCTGTCACCACCTCCTGTTGGGCTCCTTTGTCCATGAAGCCCAAGGCTCGGGGGTTTGCTTGTGACTGGTGGCAGCTGAATATACCCCCCAGAAGACATGTCCATGTCCTGGCTCCCAGAAACTTAATGTGACCTCACTGGAAACGGGGTGTTTGCAGATGTGAGTTGTTAAGGATCTTGAGATCATCCTGGGTGTAGGATGGGCTCTAAGTCTAGTGACTGGCATTCTCATAGGAGACAAAATAGGAGACATGAGAAGACGGCAGCAGCGGTGAGGGTGAGGTGGACACACACCAAAGACGGCTGCAGCCACTGGCACCAGGAGAGAGGCCTGAGACAGGCTCTGTTAGAGCCTCCAGGAGGAGCAGCTCTTGCCCACACCTTGATCTCGGACTTCTGGTCTCCGGACCTGTGAGAGACGCACTCCTGTTTGATTCTCCACTTCATGGAGCTTTGTGTCGGCAGCCCCAGGATACCAAGACAAGTGGCCTCCTGAGGCCGTTGTTTCTCCTGCTCTGTACTTCACTAGCCAGGGCGACGAGCCCCATTCTCGTATGGAAGGGGAGGTAACCCTGGGGACCCTCCAGGAGCAGTGGCTGCTGTGATCATTACAGAAACGAACCCACAGGCACCACAGGCTGCTCAGGAAAGCAGAGCGGCATGTGGTGCATCCATCCCAGCAGCACAAACTGCTACCCCTTGCAGATGGCCGGCAAGCAGACAGTGAAGAAAGTACCAGAGGCCATGAGGATAACTGCAGTACTGACAGGAACAGTATATGACACTAACGTCACAATGACAACGCGGGCAGCAGGTCCACACCCTGTGTGCTGGAAATCAGGCAGGAAGCTTCAGGAGGTGGCTCGGGCTCCTCACACCAACCCCAAGTGACCCCTGTACACAAGCCCACTGTGCAGAGCAGGAGACAGGCTCCAGTGTGAACGCATTTGTCCTTCAGGCACTTCCTTGGTGGGTACGGAGATAGTGACAGACATGTCCCTGCCTTCTAGGGGCCTTCAAACGCGGGCACTTGGCCAGTAGCGCCCTAGCACCTTTATGGTAGTTACACATTTGTAGAGACTGGACCCTGAATAGCAGCAGTGATGCAAGCTGAACCCACACCTCACTTGTCTCAGAATATCTGCTCAGCAGGCCTTTAAAACATGGGGTTTCAGCTCCATTTTCCAGTTAGGAAGACCATGGCTCAGGGTCCCTGGGGCTGCAGGATGTCTGACTGATTCTTGTCCCAACCCTGATTCCAGCTGGGCGGCCATCGCCTGGCCCCCAGCGCAGCATGTTGCCCACCTGGCAAGCTGGGCCAGGACACAGGTCTCTTCAGGAATGCAGTGCCATCACTAGTGTACAATTCATCTATGCAGCCTCATGTCCCCTCACGGGTCAGCCTGTCCCTCCATGCAGGGGCAGAGTAGACACAGCAGCCTGCTAGCTCTGAGGTCCAGGGGATCCTGGGTCTGGGCTATCATTCATGCTGTTTGGTGGGCATGGCTCCTCCTGTACCGAATCTCCCCATGAGGTCTGGAGTGCCCAGCCTTGGTTTCCTTGTCTGTGTGAGGTGACAAGTGCCTCGTGGGAACGTGTGAGGCTGGCATGCAGTGGTGCTAAACAGAGAGAGCTGGTCCTGTTCTGCTCCCTCGCTGCTATGCACCCCTGGGGGCCTACCTCACCCTCTTTGGGTGTGTCTGCTCCCAAAGAGAGGGCACCGCTTCCTGCTGTGGGTCCTAAGTGCCATGTCTTAACAGGGATACAATTATTGCCGAGCTAGATCGAGAGATGAGCAGGAGTGTGGATGTGACCAACACCACCTTCCTGATAATGGCTGCCTCCATCTACTTCCACGACCAGAACCCAGACGCTGCCCTGCGCGCACTGCATCAGGGGGACAGCCTGGAGTGGTGAGTGCATACCCTCTCTGGGGCAACAGCCTGGAGGGGCACAGTCTGGGGGGTGAGTGGCCCTTCCAGTCTCTGGGCTGCTCAGGGCCTCTTTGTTTGTTGTCATGAGAATGATGAGGTGGAGGCTGCTTTGAGAGATCTGCAGGGTCCAGGCCTGCTTTCACACTGTAGCTCTTGGTCCAGTAGACACTCCTTTCTGCACAGCTGGGCCACTGTTCCAAGGACATGGTGCCCAGGCCTGAAAGCCCTGTTTCGAGGGCAGAGCAGAAAGTACCTTTGTCTCTGGCCATGGTTTTGCACACACCCCCTTTGTGTTCTGGCCCTGGCTGCTCCATGAGCTCCCTGCGTTCTCTCCGCCTGGAGGCCCTTCCCTGAGGCTAACCCTTGTTTAGGCCACTCCAGGGCTGGGACTCTGGAGCCCAGCTCAGCATGTAGTCAGCTCCACCCCACACCCCAAGAGGCCACTCTGAGTCTGCACTGCATCCAAAGTGCTGTGTCCAGAACTCTGGCCCCAGGGGTTGCAACTGCCCTGTCCCGGGAGCTCTCAGTGCGTCCCTTCCCTTGGTTAGTTAGTCACCACACATTTGTTGAATACCTCTTTACGTCCCACCTCAGTCCAGAAAGGGGTTTGCAGCAGTTTAGAAACAGGTGTGGTGCAGGGCCGACAAGGCAGAGGAACTCCGTGATTGTTTCTCAGGCTCCTGCGAGGGCTGCTCTGGGTGCTGGGTCATATTCCAGCGGGAAGACTGGGATGTGAGCAGCCACATAAATAGTAAGCAGTGAAAACTGTCTAGGGCCGAAACAGAGGCAGTGGGTGTGGGAATTGAAGGGGTGATCATGTGTCCCCACGCAGCACTGCTTCTGTGACTGAATTTGGGAAGTGGCTGTGGTGGGGCATGGATATGGTTCTCAGCCTGGGCAAGGTGCTCATGGGCCTGGACTCTGCACCTTTGGGACCCCACGGGAGCTCCCAGCCCAAGTGTGGTCACTGGTGAGATGTGAGAGCCAGGGCCATGGATGGTGGAGGGGGCTGGGCCCAGTGAGCCATGCCCAGGTTTGAAATCAGCTCTGCTGGGCTGGTGGTCAGCCCCAGTGTCCCCCTCTGCAAGGCAGAGCTGGTGGCCCAAGCACTCATAGGAGTGTTCTGGAAGGTGGTGCCCACATGAAATGAGCCTTGTTGGGAGGAGAGTGGGAAGGTGCCCACTGACTATCTTGCCCTGTTCCACAGCATGGCTATGACAGTGCAGATCCTGCTTAAGCTGGACCGCCTGGACCTTGCCCGGTAAGTCCCACTCTGTCCCTGCCTAGTGCTGCTGGGCTGGGGTCTGTGCATCAGGGTTATCTGAATAGTGACAAGGCCAGGTCAGGACCCCGTGTTCTTTGGAAACCAGGCCTCTGCCCTCAAGGGGCCTTCAGCATGAGGACCATCTCAGAACCCTCCCCGAGACCCAGAACGTGGTGGCATGATCA
Organism: Macrotus californicus; assembly: GCA_007922815.1. Taxonomy (NCBI): domain Eukaryota; kingdom Metazoa; phylum Chordata; class Mammalia; order Chiroptera; family Phyllostomidae; genus Macrotus; species Macrotus californicus. Next base: position 3,719 of record VMDR010002833.1, read on the forward strand.
TTTCTCCAGTTATTTCATTCCAGTCCATTGGGTGACACACCATCCTTACCCACTTTTCCCTGCAGGGATGAGGAGCGGCACTGTCTGTGCTTCAGTTTCCCTCTGTGATGCAGGTGGTATGGCAGGATTGGGGTGGGCTTTACCAGTGTGGTGGTGCTGTCGTGTCTCAGCCAAAGGTGGAGGCAGCTGAGCCAGAGCCTGTGAGCCTGTGTGTGTGTGTGTGTGTGTGTGTGTGTGTGTGTGTGTGTGTGTGTGTGTGTGTGTGTTGGGGTGGGCTTTACCAGTGTGGTGGTGCTGTCGTGTCTCAGCCAAAGGTGGAGGCAGCTGAGCCAGAGCCTGTGAGCCAGTGTGTGTGTGTGTGTGTGTGTGTGTGTGTGTGTGTGTGTGTGTGCCCATGAGCAGGGAACAGGGGTGGGGGGTGGACAGCAACCAAACCACTGGACTCTCTCCTCCACCTCTAGGAAGGAGCTAAAGAAAATGCAGGACCAAGATGAGGATGCCACCCTCACCCAGCTGGCCACTGCCTGGGTCAACCTAGCTGTGGTGAGCCCTTGGCCCTGCTGGGGGACGTACTGTGCAGGAATATCAGAGTACCAGGAGGTGGTCCCCTGAATCCAGAGCTGCTGCTCCCATTGTGGGGGTACGGATGTGGGGTTCCATGGATGCACTGGACTGCTGCTTGCCTGGGGCCAGGGGCCGACTCCCCAGAGAAACCGCGCCCCCGGCCCAGGCCATCCCTTGCATGTTTCTCACTTCACTCAGCCTTAACCCCATTCCAGGCTACTCGCAGCCAAGTGGCTTGGCTAGAGTCAGTGAACAAGTCTGGCTGGGGGCTCCAGCCAGACTTGGGGCGCCTCTCCCCACATGCCTCCCAGGGTTATGTCTCCTCCTCCAGGGTCTGACCCTGTGCCTGGATGCTGGTCAGCTTGCTCTCTGGGCTCCTAGCACTGGGCAATTGCCAATGTCCCCCTGGCGCCTTCCCCCACATGCCTGGGCAACTCATCCCCGGTCTCCTGGCAACAGACCCTTTTCTGGTTTCTGGCACTTGGCTTCCATTCTCTGAGCTGCTCTTTTGTATGAGCCTTTTAAAATGTGCTCCCCCTTTGCATGTCTACACTGCCCTTAGGGGCTGAGCCTCACCCAGGCCGGTTTCCAGTGTGTGTTCAGTTTAGTGGGACAAGCCCCTGACAACTGTCTCCGGTAGCCTTACCTGTTTTTACAAGCACATCTTGGTCTCAGGCTCCCTTTCAAGTATGACCCTGCATCTTTAGCAGGAGGACAGAACTCAGAACCTGGTGGGCAGGGTCAGGGCTACAGAGAATAGGCCACCCTTGATGAATCATGTGACCCAGTGGTTTCCACTTGATGACAGCCTGAATGCCCATGGGCCCCTTCTACCTTTGGAAGCTTCAGCTTCAAGTCTGTAACCTGAGGGCTTGGGAAGCTTGTATGAGGTGGCTGTGTGCCACTGTGGCCCAGCCAGCAGAATGCAGGCTGTGTGGGGGTCTCTGCAGGGGCCAGTGTCCAAGGAGGGCCTTCTGTGGGCTGACCAGACCAGGATCACCTCTGCAGAGTGCTGGAATTGCTCCACTCTATGATGGAGCAGGCTGGAGTAGGGCTTGCAGCAGGGTGACAAAGCTGTGATGTCAGAACTGTCCCCACAGGGTGGTGAGAAGCTGCAGGACGCCTACTACATCTTCCAGGAGCTGGCCGACAAGTGCTTGCCCACCCTACTTCTGCTTAATGGGCAGGCAGCCTGCCACATGGCCCAGGGCCGCTGGGAGGCCGCTGAGGGTGTGCTGCAGGGGGCGCTGGACAAGGTAGGGTGGCCCCAGCCCACACCCTAGGGCTCCCGGGGAGGATGGCAGGTGACACAGCCACACGGGGATTTTAATGCTGAATCAACTAGAAATTGTGATTCAAACAAAAATCCTGATTCCAGCTTCTGCTAGAAATGGGAGGACCTCATCAGCTAGGGCTTGAGTCAGCCTGAGCTGAGCAGACATGCGTGCCCCAGCCCTTCCTCACTGTCACCTTGGCTGCCTGGTCTGGGGGCCTCTGTGTGATGCCTTACCTGGGTCAGTATTTGGAAGAGACACCCGCTGTTCACTGTGAGGATGGGGAGGGTGGGCTGGAGACAGGAGGTGACTGGACCCTGTCAAGAAGAAAGACAAAAAAAAAAGGACCATAAACATCATCCACTGGAGTGGCTATAGTTTTTTCTCTGCACCAACATTTGAGGTCTTTCTCTGTATTTTTATTTATTTTTTCTAAATATCTTATTTATTTATTTATTTATTTATTTATTTCTTATTTTTAGAGAAAGGGGGAGGGAGGGAGAGAAACATCAATGTGTGGTTGCCTCTCTTGTGCCCCCACCTGGGGACCTGGCCTGCAATGCAGGCATGCGTGCTGACCAGGAATCAAACCAGCGACCCTTTGGTTCCCAGGCCAGCAGTCCATCTACTGAGCCTCACCAGCCAGGGCTTCTTTGTATTTTTATAACCAGAAAAGTTATCAAAGTTTTTTCCACCTTTGGAAAACATCTTTTAATATAATGAGACATCAACAGCAGTAAGAACTTTTCTCTCTGTTCCTCTCTGCAAGGGGCCAAATTATCTGAATGTTGTTTGTGGAGCAGGCATGGGCCAAAAGGGTGTTAGTGTGGTGGTCCTGTGGGCTGGTGTCCTTAGGCTGCCCTGGTAGAGCTACCATGGCCTGTCAGGTTGCCTGTGCTGGCAGGAGAAGCTGGGTCTTTGAAAAGAAGGGCGACGAGGGCAGAGCATGCCTGTGGAGGTCATGCATCCTGGATGGTGCATCTCTGCCCCAGTTGCCTCAGCAGGGTTCCCCATCATGTCCTTGCCTTACAGCCACCAAGGGCTCCAGCTGAGGTTCCTGGCCAAGGCAGTGGCCAGCCAGTTCCCAGGGTTCCCTGTGCCTCAGAGACCAGCGTGGGCGGGTGGGGTGATGTCACCCTTCTGGAGGTTCTGGTAATTTCCCAGCAACTTCCTGCCAAAGCCTCCAGGGAACAGCCTGGGTGGGTGGGGTCCACTTGTGGCAGCCCTGAGGCTGGTCAGTGAGGCTGCCTTTGGCCTGGCGTTGTTACTTTGAGATCTGAGATTCTTGTGATAAATAGGCCCCTCTCCAGTTCCCCAATTGTGACAGGCAAGAGGACTCTGTCCCAGTCTGATCTAATGAGGCAATAAGCTCAGAGGGGAAGCAGCTGGTGTGGGCATGTGGGAGGGCAGGAGGGATGTCCCTGAAGTCACTGCCTTGCAGATTGGCCAGTGTGGGGAGCACTCAGGATCTTGGATCCTTGACCCTGTCCCACATTTGAGGGTGTGACTTTGTGCAGGTCATGTCCCTACTCCAGGACAGTGGGGGAGAGATATCATCCTGCCCAAGATGGGGGTAAGCAGGTCAAGTTCAGGGCCTAGAGGTGCTAACCCTTCTTGCTTGGTGTCTCCATGTTTTCAGGACAGTGGCCACCCGGAGACTCTGGTTAACCTCATCGTCCTGTCCCAGCACCTCGGCAAGCCTCCGGAGGTAGGCCCTCTGCCCCCAGCCAGGTGCAGGGGGGTTGTCTGGCCCTTATGATTCCGTCCTGGGGTGGGTGGAGGTTTCTGCTTTGACCTTGGCTCCAGAGGAAGCTCGGGGCCTCAGGATCTGGACCTCAGGATTCCCTGAGGTCAGGGCAAAAACCCATTCCCCACAGATGGGCCCTGGGAAGTTGGAGTTGCAGGTGCTCCCCCAGGGCCGGGGCCACAGGTCATCTGGTCCCATGAGGTCTGTGGACAAATGGTCTGGGGCTCAGAGAGGGCACTTGTGCTGGAACCCCAGCCTGTGCCACCTCAGGATGTAGGGTAGGCAACAGGATGGAAAAGGGGCCCAGGAGAGTGATCCCACTTTGTCTGAGGGTGGGGAGGGAGGGAGATGCTGGAGCACCGCTCATTTAGGTGACTGGCCCAAATGGCCAGAGGCCCAGCCAGGGCTTTGAGGCAGCTGCTTCCCGGCCCTCGGAAGAGGGCTCCCAGCAGCCTCAGCTAGGGTGGTGCAGGACAGATAGGATGACCCTCCTACTCCAGAAACAGACCTAGACTCCTAGTCTTGGGGATACAGAGCCAGACAAGTACCTCAGTCCCATATGGTCAGAGCTGGGCCTGACTGGCGGGGTCAGCCTGGCAGCAAAGGCTCTGCTGGGGCCCAGATTTCAGTCTGTAGGCTTCTGGGTGCCTCAAACCCGTCTCCCTTTCCAACCCCATCTCCCTTGATTTGCCCTCCACTCTTCCTGGCCGCCCACCCTCGCCCAGGGCCCTGCCCTGCCCACTCCTGTGAGCCCCGAGTTGCATAGCCCATCCATGTGCCAAGCCCAGGTTCTGTACCAGGTCATGTTCAGGTGGGGCAATGGAAGGCATGTGGGGAGATCAGGGCTCCTGGCAAGGAATCTGCTGGGTGGTCCTTATCCCACCCAACCTTGCCCTGTATATCAGAGCCACAGGGGATCCCTGTGTTCAGCTAACCCAGCTTCACCTTCCCCACAGGTGACAAACCGCTACCTGTCCCAGCTGAAGGACGCCCACAGGTCCCACCCCTTCATCAAGGAGTACCAGGCCAAGGTGAGCCCCAGACCCCCCAGGCCTGCCAGGGAGCGACCAGAACTCAGGCCCCGACTCACATGTGCTCCCCTTTTTCTCTTTTTGCTCCTCGTTTCGTGCTGAAGGAAAACGACTTTGACCGGCTAGTACTACAGTATGCCCCCAGTGCCTGAGGCCGGCCCCAGATGCAGATTCTGTGGTGGGAAGGTGAGGCCTAGCCATGCTCCCCTCCCCACTGGGCACTGGCCTTCATCCTTTCCCCCTTACTTTGGCTGGCCAGAGGCAGAGGCTAGAAGCCCAGCCCCCTTCTGTCAATAAATGTCTCCACATGTATCCCCTCTTGATCCCTGTTTGCTCTATACACTTTGAGTGGGGTATGTGGGAACCAAGGCTGGGACAAGAGGGCCTGGGCACAGGGTCCTGGAGACCAGGATCTACAGACAGCAGCTGCAGGGACTCCCTTGCCCCTCAAAACAGCTGCCCTGTGTTGCTGAGCTGAGGGTGGCACAGCCATGTCCCCGAAACCCAGTTGGCATCCAGGGAAACAGGCACAGAGAGGTCACGGCCATCATGAAGGGCATCAGAATTCAAACCCACCATCCCTGGATAGTCTGTAGGTGGTAAGGGGCTGGAAGCATGCAAGCCTCAGCTTGGCTGAGTAAGGAAGGAGTGTGCTGGGTCCTCGTGGAAGTAAACATCAGTTCCTGCCAGGTTGCTGCTCCCCAGGCCCCTGCGTCTTGCTGTTGCTGTGCAGGGAGTCAATCAGCCAAGTCTGAGACCCGCTGTGGTTGGGCCTGTGGGTGCTGGAGTGTCGCAGTGGCCAAAGCACCGAGCTCTCTTCCTGGAGAGAGAAACGCGTAATGATCACCCTACAAGATAAGGGGAAGCAGAACAACAGATGGAGGTGGGTGGGTGGGTTAGGGGGTCTCTGAGATGAGGTCACCATCAAGCTATGTCCACACAAACCATAAGAAGTTGCTGCCAGGCCAGGTTCTGGGGGTGAACATCCTAGGCAGCAGGAACAACCCATACAACCGCTCTGAGGCCACACTGGGCTCCATGTGCTGGACAGGGCTTCTTGTCCTTTGTCCCTGGACCAGGTTTGGGTCCTTCCCAGGGAGGAAATAAGACACCTGGGTTCCCAGTACCTGGCCTCACCTGCCACAGAGCTGGCTGGCCAAACCCCGTCCCTGGTTGCCAGGACAGGACATAGCAAGGACCCCCATCAGTGGAGCTGGCCCAGAGCTCAGCAGGGGAGGGGTACAGAGAACTCCCTTGGCAGGGTCATCAGTTGGAGTTGGGGAAGGCCTTCCCTCTCAGGTGGGGCAGGAAAGGGGCACCAGCCCAGGGACCTCAGCATCCCCTTACCAGCCCCCTGGTGCCTGGGAGCTCTGGTCCCCAACTGCCAGCACCAGGAGCTATTTTCCATTCCTGCCCTACACCCATCCATTGGCGGCCTCATGTCTGTGCCCTGCCAGAATGAAACTCGAGGCTGGGCTGGGCTGGGCTGGTGGGCAGGAGCCCTCTCCCATTACTGATGAGTGCCATGGACACCAGATAGTGCTGGGTAGGACAGAAATGGGTTATTAGAAAGGTCCAGGGCTGCCCCACAGGTTGAACTGGACCTATGGGGGCATGTCCAGCCAGCCCGGGACCTCTGAGCCCCTTTGCCTGCCAGGTTGGCTGTGGCATTAGTCATCCAATAGGAAGGATGAACCCCCCTGTACACATGAACATTCAAAAATAGTAGGAGGTACAGCAGGACAGGTGGCGAGAAGTGCCAAGGAGAAGACTGATGGGGACGGTGCTAGGGGAGGTACACTGAGCAAGTGACATTTGTAGGTAAAGCCTGAAGTTAGAGGAGGAGCAGCTCTGCCAGTACCTGGAACAACATTGAGGGCAGAGGGAAGAGCCAGTGCAAAGGCCCTGAGGCAGAACTGTGTCTGCAATGTTGGGTGTTAGAGGAACAGGGAGGAGCCCAGTGTGGCTGTAACAGAGGGAACAGGTGGAGAGGAGGGTGGTAAGTCACAGGAGCTGAACTTTTACTCTGAGTAATGGAGACCACGAGGACTGTGAGCAGAGAAGGCTCCCTCTGACCTGTGTGCACGGTAAGAAGGATGCTAGGCAGGAGGTGGCCCAGGACCACCTGAGGCTGTGCAGGTGCACAGAAGTGGCAGGATTCAAGAACGTATGGAGGTGGGGCCACGGGATGTACTGCAGGACTGGATGGGTGGGGGCGGTGAGAGGAGGGAGAAGAAATGAGGTCCCCTTGACTCCTATCTGTTTTCACCTGTGCACCATGCAGGCAGGTCAGGCTGGTGGCTGCAGGGGACCTAGCCCAACTCCTGGCACTCTGCACCTCAAAGGCTAGGTGATAACATCCTGGGTTGGGGGGGAAAGAGGGACACAGGTGGGCAAGGTCCTTGGGGTTGGGACGGGCACTGTCAGTGCCAGGCAAGGTAATGACCTCAGCGGGTGACCAGCGCCCTCAGCTTCAGGCACAGAGCCTAGTCGGTGGTGGAGGATCACCTGGGGTGGTCCCAATAAAGCCTGGTCTTGATCCAGCTTCTGAGCACACCTCCAAGTGGGCACTCACTCCCTTGGCCTCCCTGCAGGCCTGTGTTAACCTGCTGCAGGGGAGTCCTGCCAGGTCCCCAGAGTCACAGAGTATCAGGTGGCTTCAGGCACATTCCAGCCTCTCAGGTCCCCTCTCGGGAGCCCCCGTGATGACCGCAAGCCTTATCTCACACTGTGAACCCCTGCAGCCTGGGGAGATGCAGAACAGTTCTAAGAAGCTTCCACACTCGGGTCCCTAGTCCAAGATCCCTGTGTTGAATGGCAGGCAGAGTCTCCACCAGGTGTTTCTTCATTCTTGAGTGGGCAGTGTCCTTTTAGAACGAGAACAGAGGCCTTCATTTACACTAAACTTACTGAATGTAGTGAGGCCACTGGGTGCATCGGGTGTGTGCCCGCACTCAGGGAATAGTGAGGTCCGGGGATGGGTCGGACAGACTGGAAGGCTGGGGAGGAGAGAGTGCTCAGTCGAGGACACATGCCTGCTGTTGACCACCGTGCCCCTTGTTGCGGACACAGCGTTGGGGGAGGGGAGCCCCGGGAGCTCCGCGCCTGGGTTTCCACCCCCCTGGAAAATGGGGCCGAGCGCAGGCCCGCCTCCAGGACGCGGCGCGACAATGCCAGGACTTAAATGCCAGTGGTCCACGCCGCTACCGCCCGAGCACCCAGCACCTGCCCGCCCCCAGAAGGCGGACGCCAGGCCCCGGCCGAGCGTCCCCTGCCGAGGCGGAGCTTGCGTCTGCCCCGCCCCTCCACCCCCAGGGCTCTGGCCAGCGCGCCCCAGGCCCAGCTGCGGCGCGTGACGCGGAACGCGCAGCTCCGGCGCGGGCAGGCGCAGGCGGCGCAAACGGACTGTGAGCGGGCTGCATGGCGGCGGCCGGGACCACTGCGGGCCCCGCGGGGCCCGAGCCCATGCCGAGCTACGCGCAGCTAGTACAGCGCGGCTGGGGCAGCGCAGTGGCGGCGGCGCGGGGCTGCGTGGACTGCGGCTGGGGGCTGGCGCGCCGCGGCCTGGCAGAGCACGCGCACCTGGCGCCTCCCGAGCTGCTGCTGCTTGCCCTCTGCGCTCTCGGCTGGACCGCGCTGCGCTCGGCGGCCACCACGCGCCTCTTTCGGGTCAGTGCGCCTAGGGGTCGGTCGTGGGAGCCGGGGCTGGAGGACCCGCACGCCCTTTCTGTCTTTGCGGGCTGGGTCACTGAACGTGGGGGAGCCTCGCGGTGTAGGAGCTAGGACGCAGGATCCTGGGTTGCAGCGGCCGCGTGCCCCTTTCTGTCAGTGCGGGGTTGGGGTGGGAGTGGATGCGGGGGTGTGGCCGGGCCGGGGGAAGTCCGCGACGTGGGGACCCTGACACGGGTGGTGTTCGTGATGTGAGGGAAACCAGAGCACGACCCATTCCGTTCAGTGCAGGACAGCCGGGGAGGGCTTGGAGCACGGGCGGAGGGGGCCCTAAGAGCCCGAGCTGGAGCGCGGTCCAGGGTCTGCGCGGTGGGCAGGGCTCCCTTGTCTGCGGCCACCGGGACGGGGTTGGAACTGCCCGGTCGCTGTCTCCCGCCTGTCTGGAATCCGTGCCTGCCTCTAGGGAATCAAAGGCCTGGGCTCACCTTCCACACTGGTGTTCACAGCCTCTGGGAGATGGCAGGGCCTGGGTCTTAAAAGCTGGGCTGTGCTGCCTCCAAGGGGTCCCGACAGAAATGCCCAGTTTCCAATGAGCAGGAGGAGGCCCTCGCCCCAGCTGGAGGCTGGAGAGTGACCATGGGGGTGACATTGGCTCCTGCCTCCCTCCCATCCTTGGGGAGGGGTCTCCTGTGGGAGCTGCTGGGAAGGTGTTTGGTCCCCTAGCTCGGCTGCGACTCCCCCGTGAGGCAGCTGGAGTCACCCCGCCCCAGTCTGGCTGGAGGTGGCAGGGGTATGGGGACAGAGTGCCCAGCGCCAACAAAGGGACCTTTCTCTGCTGGCCAGGAAGAGGCTGGCTCTTGTTAAGTCGGGATAGGGTGTTGTCTGGTTGCCATTGTCCCCACCCCCAACCCACATCACCGAGTAGGGAAGAGACCTCGCCTATCACCCTGCTCAGGGAGGGGAAAGCAGGTATGACAAGGTCCCCTCCATAGTTAGCCCTGCTCCCCCTTCTTCCCAATTTCCAGCTGGGAAGTTGGATGTCCAGTAGGGCGAGGGCCAGTGTTCAGGCTGGGGATGTGGTGACTATGGGACTACCAGGGCAGAGTGGGCTCCCTCCCCACGTTCCTGAGGGAGCTGGGCCGGGACAGCAGGTTATGCCCTCGCCCCTCACTTTTGGAATCCCAGGATGTCAGGCTCCTGCCCGAGGCCCTCCCTCACCAGTTTCTTGCCCCAGTTCGAGGCTTGCCCTTCCCAAGAATAGGTGGAGGGGCTGCGCTGTTCTCCAACACTCATCTTCTTGGCAGGAGCCCGGTTGCCAGGGGTTACCGGAGCTAGCTCTGGCTGTCTCCATGGCAACTGGAGGTGCTCCAGCCCCCTCAGCCTCTGGGAAGGGGGCAAGGCCTGGCCCAGCAGCTCTGAAGGCCCACCCCTGGGCAGCTCCAGGCCCCACCATACCTGGGACCCCAGAGTCAAATTTCTTTGCAGCTCACCAATATATGTTCCCACATCCCTCATGTCTTCCCTGATGTCCCCTAAGGTCACCCCATCTCACTGTGTCATCCATTCTCTGCTTCATTATCTTTTTTACAAAAGAGGTAATGTCCTCATGTCCTCCCCCAAATACTCATTCCATTTTCCCCAGCTCTCTGTTCCTCTCTGGTCTCCCCAGATTCCTCCTCTGAGGCACCCTTTCCCTCAAATTTCTCCCCACTTGGGGTTCCACTTCCTCCAGATGCCCCCATATTCCCATCCATGTTCTCTTTACCAGTTTACCCTCACAGTCCCCTCCATGTCTTTTAATCCCTTCCTCATTGTCATACCCCCAGCTCCCTGTGACCCTCAAGCCCCTTGACTCCCCTGTGTTGACCCCGCTGACCACCCTTGCTTTATGCCCACATGTCTCCCTCCTGGTCCTTACAGTTCCCTCATGTCCCCCCTTACTCCCCTCTGCACACCTCGGCCAGACAGCTGGGTGCTAAGTTTAGCCCTTGGCAAGCACACGTGGGCTCTGGTTACTCCAGGCGGCTGTGGGTGCAAGGCTGCCCCTCCCCAACACTACCCAGCTCGGGGAATCCCTGGGTCTTAGTCTCCTTACCCTGGAGGAGCGTCCCCCAGCTCTGATGGCCACCCACCTTCTCACCTACAGCCCCTGGCCAAGCGGTGCCGCCTCCAGCCTAGAGATGCTGCCAAGATGCCTGAGAGCGCCTGGAAGTTCCTCTTCTATCTGGGTGCCTGGAGCTACAGCGCCTACCTGCTCTTTGGCACCGACTACCCCTTCTTTCACGACCCGCCCTCTGTCTTCTATGGTAGGGTTCCTATGGTGTGAGGGATGGTTCTGCTCCAAATGCTGAGAAGGATGCATGAGTGAGCCAGCACTCATCAGCCATCCCATACTGGATGGTCAAGGGGCCTTTGGGTCAGGAGAGGGGGCACCTGGCCCTGTTAGGGCTCAGGAAGGCATCCTAGATGAGGTGACCCCTTGAGTGGGCCCAGGTAGGCACTCCAGGTGTCAGGAACAGCACATGCACAGCACCCTGGGGCATGCACAAGGTTGGTGCGTGAGAACAAGAGGAGAGTGGCAGAAGTTTGAGCATCTCTCTAAATGGAATGGTTTGTGGATTATAAAAAGCTTCCTTTGGCTGCCATGTGGAGACAGCAAAGTCTTGGGTGAGGATGGTAGCAGGGCCCCAGAGGGAAGGGGAGGGAAGGGTTTGGACCAGCTTGGCAAAGAGATAAAGATGGCGAGAAGTGACTGCATCCATGGATTGGGGTAGATGTGGGGGTGGTCAAGGTCTGAGCTCTGGGTGGGATGGGCAGGAGATTGACTGCAGGATCCTCAGTCACCAATGGGCGGGTCACCTCTGATGGGGGGGGTCAGGCTCCTCTGTTCCTGTGCTGACCACCCGGCTGTGTATCATGGACATGCTTTATGCTATGTGACGGAAACAGCCTGAGAGGGCTCCTGGCGGTGCCATTAGAAGGCTGAGAACAGAGCCCCTGCATTGCAGGGTCCTGGTAACAAGTGCTGGGGTTACTGGGCCCTGACCTGTCTTCATGGCACTGTGCTGCTCACGTGGCCATTTTCCTGTGTGCATTTCCCATGTGGTAAATTTCTAGAGCAGAGGTTTTAGCTGTCATTCAGTTTTCCTTTATGCAAAGGAACCAAAATTGAACTCTTAAAAAATTTCAGGCATGGAGTTACCTCTGGCTTCTTGTAAATTATACTGTTACCACATTTGCAAGTTACTGTATTTTGCCATATATAATGCACTCTTGTGTATAATGTGCACCCACATTTTTGGCCCAAACTTTCAGGAAAAAAAATCTTCCATTTAAATTTTTTAATTCAATTATTTATTTATTTATATTTAGAAACAAAACCAATTTATCATATTCTAGGGTATTATTTTGCATACAGATATCATTACTGCTTTTTTAGAGTTACACTTTTAACTCATAAGCATAAATGTAAGAATTAAAAACATTTATATAACCCTGGCTGGTGTGGTTCAGTGGATTAAGTGGCAGCCTGTGAACCAAAGGGTCGCCAATTCAATTCCCAGTCAGGGCAGATTCCTGGGTTGCAGGCCAGAGTCTCAGGAGGGGGAGTTCAAGAGGAGTTCCACACATTGATGTTTTTCTCCCTCTCTTCCTCCCTCACTTCCCCTCTTTCTGAAAAATAAATAAATAACATCTTTTTAAAAAAACAAAACAAAGAAAAACATTTATATAGAAACAAAATGAGCCCTGGCTGGTGTAGCTCAGTGGATTGAGCATGGGCCTGCGAACCGGAGGCTCGCCGGTTCAGTTCCCAGTCAGGGCACATTCCTGGGTTGCAGGCCAGGTCCCCAGTATGGGGTATGTGGGAGGCAACCACACACTGTTGTTTCTCTTCCTCTCTTTCTTCTTCCCTTCCCTCTCTAAAAATAAATAAATAAAATCTTTAAAAAAAAAGAAACAGAATGAGTACTACCCATGTATAAGGCACATCCTTATCTTTTCCTCAAAACTTTGGGCAAAAAAGTGTGCATCAGACATGGCAAAATATGGTAGCTGTTTATTTTTTTCCTTTATTTAATCCTTAACTGAGGATATGTTTTTTTACTGATTTGAGAGACAGAGAGAGAGAGAGAGAGAGACATCAAACAAGTTGCCTCCTGTACAGGCCCCGATCGGGGATCAGACCCACAACCTTTTTGGTGTATGGGACAATGCTCCAACCAACTGAGCCACCCCACCAGGACAGTTAGCTGCTTCTTTGCGTGCTCATTTATTGAGTACCAACTGTGTACCAGTTCAGAGAAAACCCCCAACAGCCAGTGAAGTACAAAATCTGTTAACAGGGCTAAGCGCTGTTAAAAAAACTTTGGGGGAAAAGGGAGAAGTATGGGGTGTCTGTGAGGGGGGTTGGGGCATTTTCCACACCACTTGGGAATGGCCCCACCAAAGGTGACTTTTGAATGGGACCTGGAGGAGCCTAAAGCAGACAGGAAACATTCCTGGTGGATCACGAACAGAGAGAAGCTCGCCTGGCCAGGGCACAGGTGAGGAGGGTAGGTATGCAGTGAGGGTATTTACCACAGGTCTGGGAGTAGAGGAGGGGCCTGGGACAGGAACTGGACTCAAGGGGCCTCCAGCCTTTGGGGCTGAACAGAGAAGTGGTTGATTTGAGAAATGATTTGAAGGCAGAGCTGTTGCTGCCAGGTGGGTGTGAGAGAGGAGGGTGAGGACCACACCAGGATCTGGGGCCCCTCAGTGAGATGGGCCAGGAGGGGCAGGTCTGGGGGAGACCAGGAGCTGGATTTGGGAATCCCAGGGGCCTGATATTGGAGCTTGGAGAAGGGGATAAGGAGGAATTGATATGGGGCACTCAGAGCGACAGGTAGGACATGTATGGAAAGGAGGCTGGATGGTGATGGACAGAGCCTGGCCCTCCATGGAAGTCTGGATGGTGAATTGTATGCCCCTCTCTTCGCCCTGCCTCAGATATGGGGCCTGAGGCTGGGGGATATGCTCACCCACTGTGATCTTGCTTGTGTGATAGATGGAACATTCGGTGTCCCGTTTCCACAGTGGGCACTGTACATCGAGACACTCTGCATGTCTTCCTTCTAAAGAGCTACAGAGGCATCTGGCACTTGTGCATGTCTGTGGTGGGGAAGCCTCCACCAACCGCAGCGTCCTCACCCAGCCGGGGACGGAGCTCGGGGCCAGGGCGGGCAGCTGGGACTGTGGTTTTGCTGCCCTGCTTTGAGAAGCCTCTGGACATGTAAAAGTCGGGGGAGATTAGATCTGATCCGTGGGGAGTTTTGTATTTTTTATTAGATAAAATGTTCCTAACATAAAACTTACTATTTTAGCCAGACACGTAAAGACAAATACTGTGAGTCCCCTTACAGGAGGTCCCTGGAGAAGTCAGACTGAGAGCGACGGAGCGCAGGGTCACAGAGACAGGATCTGGGGCAGGGGCAGGGAGGGGAGCACAAGGAGGACAGAGTTTCAGCTCCGCAGCGTGGAAGGGGCTCTGGAGGCAGGTGGTGGAGATGGTGAGACAACAGCGCACATGTACCTGACGCTACTGAGCTCAAAACCGGTTAAGGAGGTTGAAGTTTATGTGGCCATTTGTTCCTGGTTTCTTTCGCTGAACATCGTGTTTTCTAGGCTTGTCCACACTGAGGTGTGTGTCGGTGCCTTTCCTTTCTGTGGCTGAGCGATACTCCACTGTGTGGATGGGCCACATTGTGTTTGTCCTCCATCTACTGAGAGTTGTATCCACTTTTTGGCTGCTGGGACCAGTGCCCCTGTGGACGTGCAAATACAAGTACCTGTTTGAGTCCCTGTTTTCAGTTCCCTAAGCGCATGCCCAGGAATTGCTGGGTCATGGGGTCTGTGTCTTCACAGCCTTGGAGCCCACCATGGGGAGAGTGAACAGTCGGGAGCACACTCAGAGGCCCAGAGGAGCTAGGGCAGCAATGGGTGCCTAGACCAGGGTGGGGGAGGGGAGGCTGGGAAAGTGAGCCAAGTCATGGACTGAAGAGGGGCCCCCGGATAGGGGTCTGAATGTATTTTGGTTTCAGGAGGGGCCACAGCACAGGGGAAGGGTTGTCAGGAGGCAGAGGCCTGAGTGGAGTCTAGGGAACAGCCCCAGGGGTCATGAAGGTCTGGCTCCAGGTCACTGAGGCAGGGGTGGAGCAGAGAAGGAGTGGCCATTGAGCAGAGAGTTCCAGGCCAATGGGCAGAGCACTTGGCCACAGTAATGGGTGGAGAAGAGAGGTGGTGGGAGAGCAGGGGTGTCAGTGTTGCCAGGAAGGGACCAGACTTGCGTGAAGGTGGGCACAAGCGCCAGGAGTGGAGGAGGCTGTGTAGGGGGTTGGCCAGGGCCCGCCTGCGGGGAGCCTGTACTCCTCAGCCTCAGCAGCGTCTGTTGTCTCTGCTTCAGCTGCTCTGCCAGCAGCAGGGGTGGGCAGCGGCCTCCATCCACTTGGAGATTTGCTGGGGGGTGGGGGGTGGGGAGTGGGGGGTGGGGGGTGGGGCCTGGAACAGGGGCATACCGCTGGCTGCAGAGTGCCTGAAAATTAGAGAAGACAGGAAGGGCAGCCAGGGCAGGAGTAGGGGCACCCTTTTCTATAAATACAAAGTAGTTCTAGGAAATAATGCCTGCTTATTAAAAAAAAACAGGTAGAAAACAGTGGCCATTAAACCTGCAGAGACACGTGGCCTGCCCTGGCATGGGGAGGAGTCACGTCTGGCTTGAGAGCCTGTGTGGTCACCTGGGGGTTCCAGAGGCCCTGCAGGTCCCTGACAACATGGTCTGGCTCTCCCCAGACTGGACACCAGGCATGGCGGTGCCACGGGACATCGCAGCCGCCTATCTGCTGCAGGGAAGCTTCTATGGCCATTCCATCTATGCCACGCTGTACATGGATGCCTGGCGCAAGGACTCGGTGGTCATGCTCGTCCACCATGTGGTCACCTTGGTCCTCATCGTCTCCTCCTATGCCTTCCGGTGAGTGCCGGAGTACAGAGGGCACTGCGTGAGCGAGGGTGGGAGGCTGGCCCATGGAAGAAGCTAATGTCTCGGGGGAGGGGGCCTCAGACCGTCCATGGGGAGGGTTCTGGAGAGATTCCTGGGGGATGGGGTGAAAAAGGTCAGGGAGCCCCCACCCCATCCATCCTCATCCATCCCCCTCCAACTCCGCCCGGATGGTGGCCTTGGCCAGGTCACATAGCAAGTGTTTCCTGAACACCTGCCACATGGCAGGCACTGCTGGGAGCACCGCCATGCACACAGCAGACAAACGCTGGCATCCTGGAGCCCACACATGGCCGCTTAGCCTGTCCCAACTACGACCTGCTGGTGGTTTTAAAATCCACCCCAGCCCTGGCTGGCGTGGCTCCGTGGTTGAGTGCTGGCCTCAGAACCAAAGGGTCGCTGGTTCAATTCCTAGTCAGGGCACATGCCTGGGTTGTGGGCCAGGTCCCCAGTTAGGGGGTGCCTGAGAGGCAACCACACATTGATATTTCTCTCCTCTTTCTCCCTCCCTTCCCCTCTTGCCAAAAATAAATAAAATCTTAAAAAAATAATAATTATTAAAAAAATAAATAAATAAAAATAAAATCCACCCCAACTTCAAAGACAAAAGGAGTGAAAATATCTTGCCAGTGCCTTTGTTACATCCATTACATGTTGAAATGACAGTACTTTGGATATACTCAGTTAATTAGAATATATTATTTTAACTTCCCTCTATTTTTTTGACATGGCTGATAGAAAATCTAAAATGAGGCGCACACTCACGTTCTGTCCCCATTAGACTAGCCGCACTGTCTAGTACAGTAGCTGCTGGCCACAAGTGGCTACTTCAAATTTAATTAAGCTTAAATGAAACCACATTCTGTTCCCCAGCCACACCACCCTCATTCCAGCTGCACGGTGGCCCCATCTGGCTGGCAGTCCCCTTATTGGACAATGCAGGTTTAGGACATCCCTTTTGTTCTAGGAAATTGTGTCAGCGCTGCTGTAGAGGGTAAAATCAGATGATAACAACCCCCTCAAACAAGGAAAAGAAGTAACAATTTGTTTGAAAGTATTAACTATGGAGAGAAATCAAGTGGGAGGACACGGGCTGCAGGGGTGGTGAGGGTTAGGTGGCTGTCAGGTCTTGGGGACAGCGTGTGCAAAGGACTTCCAACAGGAAGGCTAAGGGGACGGACACATGGTGAGAGAGACCCGTGGCGCACTCCAGGCTGAATTCAGGACCCTTGGCTCAAGCAGCAGTAAAGGGAACACTGGGGAGGGATGGGGCGGGGTCGGCTTTCAGACTTCCTCAGATCCTAGTAGTGACGCTGTTTCCTAGGCACCTGCAGCCCACAGCAAAGTTCAGGTTAGTCGTATAGACCTGGGGACGTCAGCAGGGTTACGGGGGATCAGGACACAGAATGGCCCTGGCCTGTGAGAGTCAGGGGTCATGGAGGGTCAGAAATCATGGAGATGAGGAAGGATTAGAGAAGAAACTGTCAGGAAGGCTTCTGGGCCACGTGGGGATGGTGAGAGGAGGGTGGGGAGGGCCCAGGGTGGGGCTGTCACCGGGTGAGTACAGTCTGGATGCTGCCGCTGACCTGGCCCTGTAGGGGGATGGCCAGGGCAGGTGGGCCAGGGAAGGTGGCTCTGAAAGGCAGGGAAGGTGTGCCCAAGGGGCCTGTCTTCGGGGGCCTCAGTTCAGGGTTTTGGACCCCCTGTGACTTGCTTTCTCTCCTAACCCGCTTCCCTCATCAGGTACCACAACGTGGGCATTCTGGTGCTCTTCCTGCATGACATCAGCGACGTGCAGCTGGAGTTTACCAAGCTCAATGTTTATTTCAAGTCTCGCGGAGGTACTCACCATCCTCTACACGCCTTGGCTGCGGATCTGGGATGCCTCAGCTTCAGCCTCAGCTGGTGAGCAGGCTGGGTAAAGGTGGGAGGGGCGGGGCTTGTGGAAAGGGGGCAAGCCAGGCGGGAAGGAAGTAGGCTTATGAGAATGGGCGGGGCCAGATGGGGAAGGGGTCGGGCATGGCAGTGAAGGAGGTGGGGTTTGTTGGAAGGACTAGGCCAGACAGGGAAGGAGGTGGGAAGGGGCAGGGCTAGTCAGGGACAGAGATGGGCCTGGTAGGAGGGGGTGGGGCCTGTGAGAGTAGGCGGGGCTATGTAGGGAAAAAGGTTGTTCTGGTGGGGGAGAGGTGCCAGTCAAGCAAGGGGCGGGGCTTGATGGAAGCAGCAGAGCCAATCAGAGAAGGGGTGGGGCCTGGTGAAGTGAGAGGGGCCTGGCAGGGAAGGGGAGATGAATGGAGTGGGGAGGGAGCCCCGTTGGGCAGTAAAGACAGAGCAGGGGCACATAAGGATGGGGCAACCAGACAAGGACTTGTGGGGGTGAGCAGAGACAGATAGGAGAGGTCAGATGCAGATGACACTAGACAGGGACTGGGTGGGCCACCCTCCCTCTCTTGCCCCACAGACTCCACGACCTGTTCCTCCCCACCACAGGTTCTGGTTCCGCCTCTACTGGTTCCCACTCAAGGTCCTGTATGCCACATGCCACTGCAGCCTGCGCTCCGTGCCTGACATTCCCTTCTATTTCTTCTTCAACGCACTCCTGCTGCTTCTCACCCTCATGAACCTTTACTGGTTCCTGGTGAGTCGGCCTCCCACAGCTCCTTGCCCACCTGCTTCCTCAGCTGGCAGTCCCGTCCTGGTTCCCTTTCCCAGGGAAGTGGTCCAGGTGCAGGCGCTTCTCAGGCATACTCCAGGAGGGGCATGTTGGGCAACAGGAAGAGCACATGCAAAGGGCCTGTGGCAGGAGTGCATGGCCATCAGGAGGGCAGTACGGCATAGGAAGGCTCTTTTCTCACCTGTGCTTCCACTCCCACAGTACATCGTGGCTTTTGCTGCCAAGGTGCTGACGGGCCAGGTACGGGAGCTGAAGGATGTGCGGGAATACGATGCAGCAGAGTCCCCGAGCCCCAAGCCCAGCAAAGCTGAGTGAGTGTGGAGGGGCTGCCGCCCCGGGTTCGTTCCTTTAGCCACATCTGTCAGTCTGAGCACACACTGTGGGCGGGCCCTGGAGACACAGCAGCGGATGAAGCCATAGCGGACGCTGCCACCGGAGCCTACGTCCAAAACAAAGACTGCCGTAAAGGCGCGGATGATGTAGCAGTGGAGTTAGATGCTGTAAGGACAGAGACCGAGGAGGCGATAGGGAGGTCGGGCTTGGGCAGAGCGGTGAGGGGCAAGAAGCAGGGTGCTGGCAATGATCAGTGAGGACCAAGCCAAGTGGCTGGCGTGCTTGGTGTGGCCAGAGCAGGCGAGTGAGGGCCCTGCGGTGGTGAGGAGACGCTGCTGGGCAGGCGGCGGTGGGGGGGAGGAGGGGTGCCATGGGCTGCCTGCAGAGCCCATACTCTTTCCATGCTTGTGCTCCCTGGCCCCCCAGATAGGAGATACACTGGGAGCTGGAGGCTCAAACCCAGTCTGGCCCAGGCGGGAGGCCTAGGGAAGGAGAGAAGAAGAGACCTCATCAGGCAACCTGGAGGCAGGGCACCTTGGACTTGTCAGGCCCGGAATATGAGCCCAGTAGTGCCTGGAGTCCCCTGCCTGCAGGGGCCCCAGGAGCGAACAGAGGCAGGTTGGGGTGATAAGCAGGGTTCACAATGTGCAGTGCCCCAGAGGCAGCCTCAGGGGTGTTTGAGCAAGTGAAGGGTCAGGGGCTGACCAAGCAGAGCTCCAGTTTGGCCTCTGGGAGACAGCAGTGGCCAACCTAGGAATGGTGGTTGTGGGGAAGCAGTGGGCCCCCAGCTCCACGAGGTGGGTCAGGATGGGCAGTGAGGAGGATGGGAAGAGCGGAGACTTTAAAATCCCCAGGAAAGACAGAAGAAGGGAAGCAGAGAACGGGGGCGGAGAGTGGGATTGAGGGAGGGCTCTCAAGGCCTGTTCAAACAGAGTAGCACCCACCCACATGGGACTACAGGCAGGGTGTGCCTAGGCCAGAAAGCCAACACCCAGGGTAGGGAGGACTCAGACAGTGGACAGAAAACACAGACACAAGAGGGCTGGGCAGCAAGCGAGGTTGCCCCAGTGGTCAGACCCCAGCGCTGTTGTAGAACTGACCAGACTTGCTTTGGATGTAGGTAAAACTGAAATAAAAGAATCAGAGATGACCCAAGACTTCTGGCTCGAGCTGCCATTTACCAAAACGGGAGTCAGGCAGGGCTCTGTGTGCTTGTGAGGTGGGGTAGGAGAGTCCTTGTACAGGCAAAGCCCAAGGCCATACCGCCAGCCCCACCAGTGCAGCCCCTGCTCTGTCTCTCAGAGAGTGGCCAGAATGTGGGCTGAGGGCCTGACACTCCACCAGCATCCCCACTAGGATGGCAAGCATGCGACATGCTGCCAGGATCGACCCCCTGGGCACCACCAGCAAAACTTGATTCCCCACGGATGGCTAGTGTTAGCAGCATGGGGCGGTCAGGATGCCTCGAAATCATCAGGTCGTGGAAAACACGGAGATGGCGAGGAATGAATGCAGTGTGTGTGTGTGTGGCGGGGGGGGGTCCTGGGCCGGAGAAAGGACCTCGTGGAAAACCCGGTGAAACCCACGTCCTGCCTGCTGATCAGTGTGTAGCGGTGTCGCAGCCTCGGTTGCTTAGTGGTGATGAAGGTGCTGTGGAGTGTAAGACGTTAACATCCGGGAAGCTGGTGAGAGCTGCACTGGAGCCCCCTGTTCTATCTTTGCAGCCGTCCTGCAAATCTGAAATTACTCCAGAATAAAGTTTATCTAAAAATTAAAAGGCACGAGTGACCATCAAAAAAAGCATTGGCCGTTCTGTTGCTTTCCCGAGGCTGTTGTTACCAGGAAGCACAGACCGGGCTACTTCCAGCAGCAGGGGTACATTCTCTGCAGCTCAGGAGGCCGGAAGTCTGGAGTCAAGGTGTTAGCGGGGGCTCTAGGGGAGGACCCCTCCTGCCTCTTCCAGTTTCTAGGGCTCCAGGTGTTCCTGGGCTGTGGCTACATCACTCTGATCTCTGCTTCTTTCTTCACATGGCCTTCTCTTCTCTCTGGCTTTTTTTTTTTTTTCTTAAATGCCTTCATTTAATTATATCTGCAAAGACTCTGTCCAAGTAAAGTCACGTTCACAGGTTCCAGAGATGTGGCCCTCTCTTTTCAGAGACCGCCATTCAGCCTACTAAAACTCTGAAGGCTCAGATTAGATACAACTGAAGAAAAAAATCAGTAAATCAAAAGCTGTGAAGAAATGACCCAGAATGCGGCAAAAACAGATGGAAACTGTAGCAGCTAGAAGTCTAAGAATGACCTGGTCTGGCTGAATTCTAATAGGAGACAAGTGAGGAGAGACAATATGAGAAGACGTAATGCTGGGAATTTTCCAGAAAGTGGCAAGACATCAGTCATAAGCAAGATGAATAAAAAGGGATCCGCGCCCCAAATACCTGGTAGTGAAAACGTGAGACAGCCACAGCGAAGGAGCAGTGGCCCATGAGGCAGTGACAGCCTCACAGCACAAGGACACCGGATGACCGCGGAGTAAAGTGTCGCCTCAGGTGCTGGTGAAGTGCCAAGTAACTGGGGATTTCGTGCCCAATTTTAAAAGCAATTCTCAAGAGCTATGAATAAACATGAATAAGGTTATAGTTCAGAAAACAGGGAAGCTCTCTCAAGAAGCAGATTAGCAGAGAAACTGATATATATCTGAATAAACATTTTATTTTTTAATAAAGAGTATTTATAGAAGGAGGGGGAGGGGGAAAACATTGATGTGAGAGAGAAACACCGATTGGTTGTCTCCCGGGCGCACCCTGATCAGGGATCAACCTGTAACCCAGGCCTGTGGCCTGACCGGGAATGGGTGGAACCAGCGACCTTTTGTGTTGCAGGACGACATCCAACTGACCGAGCCACACCGGTCAGGGCTGAATAAACATTTTAAATGCCTAATTTGAGAGATATAAAATAATCAGAACTAAAATATTAAATATCAAAGCAGGATTGGGGTTTTTTGCAAGCGGGTGGGATTACCTTTAGGCTGTATTAGGTATTTATGTTAACACTATCAGGGGTAGCTTTTAGGTGCAAAATAAATGCAAAAAAGGAAGGTTAGAAAAGGCAACGTAAGTAATGCAAAATAAGAGGGCAGAATCTCAAATGTTAGGCATTCACAGAAACATGAATAATCATGACAATTATGAGATTGGCGGTTGTTTTTGAGATCTACCTCTATCTGTTAAAGTTAAAAGACTTCAACTCTAGAGTACATGAAAGTTGCAAGTGAAAAAGGGCAGGAAGAGAAATCCAGGACTACTTTTTTTTTGCCTTAAATTTTTATTTATTGATTTGAGGGAGAGAAACATTGACTTGTTGCTCCCTGCCTTTATGCACTCATTGGTGGATTCTTGTGTACGGACGGCCTCACCGGGGCTAGAACCTGCAACCTTGGAGTATCGGGATGACTCTCCAACCAACTGGGCTGCCTGGCCAAGGTTCAGGTGTAATTCTTGATCTGGAATGTTCCGCATGACACAGTCCTGAACCTTGGGTTGATGGGACCAGGAGAGGTACAGTTCATGATTTATGCTTCTCACCCAGCAATTTGCAGGCAGGGTGAGCAGATACTCTTTTTTTAAAAAAACACAGAATGTTTTTCGGAATTCACCACAGCAAGCCACAGAGGTAACTCAAAACCAGGATCGCACAGATCATGGAGATGAGAATCCAGTTCATGTTGAAAACAGGGAGAGAATGGCAGCTGAGAACAGCTCGGAGACCTGTTAGACCATCCTCCCGGACCAATCCAGCCCCCTGGGCTGTCCCCCGTGCCCTGGTCACGAGCTGGCACCTTGGTCTGAAGCTTATCCTCAGAGGCTCCTGGGACTGCTATCCACCAAGGGGCCCTCACCGTGTTCTGGCTCTGCTGACCCACCCCAAGATGCGGTGCGCTTTGTACATTGTTTTCCAACACTGTCCCTGCTGTGTCTAACAGTTTGTGACTCGCCTGTCTAGCTCACGATGAAGCGCCAGCATGCTGGAGGGCCCTCAGTGATGCCTGCACAGTGCCAGCCTGCCTCCTTTTCCTTAGTGCTTCCTTCTCAGCTGTCAGCTGCCGTCACCATCATCCCCTTGGCCACTGACCTGGCCTCTGTGTCCCCGCAAAACCAGTAGTGAGACATCCAGCCCCACACTGGCTGGCTGCTTCAGTGGATGGTCCATCTCCCTCCAAGGTCACCATCCAGGGCCAGGGATGTCCACCCTCTTGCCTGCTCAGGACATTCCGATCAAGGAGAGATACCCTCTTTCTCCACCCCTCTGCGCCAGCCTGGCCCACTTCTTTCTCCCTTTTGGCAGCCCCTCCGTTCTCGAACCCACCCCACTCCTGGGTCTTCCTCCCGCTCCTCCCCAAGACCACTCCTGTTCGGTTTTCCCGAGGACTTAGTGCTAAACCCAGGGTCACCTCCCCTTCTTTTTTTCTTTTTATAAAGTTTTCTTGAGACAGAATTCACACAGTATACAATTTGCCCATTTGCTATGTATAATTAAATGTTTTTAGTCCATTCACAGTTGTGCAGCCATTACCACAATCAGTTTTGGAACAGTTTCATCACCCCTAAAAGAAACCTTGCACCCAGCCCAGTTCCCCCTTAAACATCTGCCAGTCTGTTCCCCACTTCTTGAAGTCCTTCGCCCCACCTCCTGGTGCTTCCTGCTCAGTCTCTGGCCTCCCCGCCTTCTAGGGCCCTTTCACTTAATCCACCCCAGCTTCCAAGTTTCTCTCCCAGCTCCCAGGGCTCCTCTGAGCACCATTCTGTCTCCAGCGTCTGTTTGACTTTCTAAGCAGGATGTCATTCTTCTAAAATATCTCAAATCTGCCTTGGCTGGAGGGTGTAGCTCAGTGGATTGAGCCCGGGCTGTGACCAAAGGGTCGCTGGTTCAATTCCCAGTCAGGGCACATGCTTGGGTTGCGGGCCAGGTTCCCAGTAGGGGGTGTGTGAGAGGCAACCACATATTGATGTTTCTCTCACTCTCTTTCTCCCTCACTTCCCTCTCTCTAAAAATAAATAAAATGTCCCAAATCAATGCCCATCCCCACCCGACACTACATCTCTTGAACATTTGTCCATCACAGTGGATGGCAACTCAGCCAGAAAACCCAGGGAAACCCCAGGAAGCCCCCTGCTTCCCCCCGCTTCATTCTCCAGGAAACATCCAGAACCCATCCAAGTTACTGGCTGCCCTCATCTCACACCACCTTCCTGCCTTGCCCGATTCTTTCCCCACAGTGGTGCACTGAAGCTGATTAAGTCTAACTCTGATATCTAGGGAGGCCAACCCCCCTCCACTGAAGAAACACTAACGAAGGAGGAGGGGGACTTGGAAATTTGTGTGTTAAACAATTTGGAGTCACCAGGAAAGCCCTGAGAAAAAGCATGGGGGCAGAGGTACCCATCCCTGAAGGCATTAAACTTACTATGAAAGTACAGGAATTAGCCCTGGCTGGTGTGGCACAGTTAGTTGGGCATTGTCGCATGGACCAAAAATTGTAGGTTCAATTCCTGGTCAAGGCAGGTGCCTGGGTTGTGGTTTAGTCCCCAGTTGGGGTATGGGGGTGTGGTTGGGATGCAGGAGTGTATACAAGAGGTGACCAATTGATGTTTCTCACATCGATGTTTCTCTCCCTCTCTCCTCCCCTTCCCTTCTCTCTAAAATCAATAAGCATGTCCTTGGGTGAGGATTAAAAAAAGTGCAGGAATTAAAACTGTGGGAACAGGGCCGATTTGTGCTTGAGCAAATAATAAAAGGTCACCAGGAGGGAAGGAAGGACTGTTGGAACATGGTGGGGACACTTGGTGACCATGTAGAGATTACCTTGCATCAGCCCCCAGGGCATACTCTGATGGATCAAAGATGTCACAGAAGTGGAAACTGTGAGCTCCAACTAGAGCCAGAAATGAGACGCCGTGTCATCTAGCATTTGAACTATGTAGAAGAAATGTCCAAAAGCCAAGAACCTCCTTCCTCTTCTTTGTCTAAAGGACCAACAGACAAAGCCAGAAGACAACAGACAGACACTTGGAGGTCTTGTAGGGCTTACCTATAACCTCCAAGATAAGAGGCTCCTGCTGGTTCATCGAGAGAAAGAGCAGTGACCGATGGGAAAAGCAGCAAGGATAGGATTAGTGTGCTCCCGGAAGGGACAGCCAGTCCAAGGGAAGGACAAAATAAAGTGACCGAGACCATCTTCTCCAGGCAAGTCTACATTCTTATGTGAAAGGGAGTGGCTAGGGCTGAGTGTGGGTTTTTTACACTTTCTGATGTCCAGATTGTGAGAACATATTACTCGCTCAGAAAACTTAATACATTTGTATGTAAACCAGACTGTTAGAGCTCACTTCCACAGAGACCAGTAGACCGTGTGCAGAGGTATAAAGAGTTCCTGTAAGTGGGAACAGGAGTGGCCAATGGCCATGACATTAGGCTGCCCTGAGATGCCATCTGGGCACCAGCCAGTTGGTTAACAGGATGAATTCTGAGCTTTGGCCCAGGTGGTGAGGAGCAGGGGCCAGTCAGGTGGGCCTGGGCGCGCCACCTGGGCACAGGTTCCCTCCCACTCAGAGCCTCAGAGACTAGCAGGGAAAGTGGAATTCATGGAGAGGAGCAGTGTGCACAGGAGAGATCTCAGACGGCGGATGGAGAAGGACGGGCAGGGAGGCCCGTCCTGATGAGACTGTGAGCCAGCCAGGGCCACTGGAGCCGGCAGGGCTGCCCTGGACGGTGGCAGGGGCCTCTGGCCAGTTCTGCATTTTTGGGAGGGGTGGAGGATAAAAAGTGCAGGGTTAATCCAGGTTGAGGCGGTGAGGTTATGTCAGGCAGAGGTGGGAACATGGCATTTGCTCTCTCGTGGCTGCCCGGGGCTAAGGGTGGGAAGGAAAGGGGGAGGGGAGGGTTTAATTGTGGGGAGAAGCGGGACAAGGCGCTGGGCTGGAAAAAGGGATGTGGACCGCGAGGCGGACTGGAAGGGATACGTGGGGGCGTGGGGTCCCAGGCTAATCAGGGCCGGGTCCTGGCCCACAGGAAGCCGCTGAGGAACGGTTTGGTGAAGGACAAGTGCTTCTGAACCCTTCGACTCCCACCGACCCCCAGGACACAGCCCCGCCCAACCCTGCCCCCTGGGATGGCTATGCTGCTCCCCCTGACCCCCAGATGGTCCAGCTCCACCCCTCCCGGCCCAGGTCACTCCTGGGACCCTTGTCCCGCAACCCCGAAACCCCGCCCCGGGATCGGTCCCTGCCGGGCTTCAGGACCAAGGCCACGCCCCCCCGGGACCCTGCCCCTGCCCAATCCCGGACCCCTGAGCACTCGTCCGGTTGCCGCCTGTGAGGAAGATGCCACTGTTGTTCCGCCGCCCCGACCACTGCGTTCTTCTCCTCCTCCTGGCCCTGCTGCTGCCCTCGCTGCCCCCGGCCCACGCCCCTGTGGCCCCGGGCCCCGCCGCTGCTGTGCTCCAGGCTCTCGGGCTGCGTGACGCACCTCAGGGTGCCCCCAAGCCCCGCCCTGTACCCCCCGTCATGTGGCGCCTGTTCCGCCGCCGGGACCCCCAGGAGGCCAGGGTCAGCCCACGACGGACGTCCCCAGGTGCCATCCTACGACCTTGCCACGTGGAGGAGCTGGGGGTTGCTGGGAACATCGTGCGCCACGTCCCAGATCGAGGTGAGTGCAGCGGCTGAGATTCCCCCCTGGGCGCCCCAGCCCACCATGAGCTTTCAGCGGCCGAGGGTCCTTACCCATCCAGTGCAGCCAGCCCAGGAGCAACCTGGGTCCCGTACTCCATCCCTCATCCCCATGGACACCTGGGGGACCAGGGTGAGTGGCTACAAGGCTGAGCTGCCTTGCACCCGGCACAAGCCCTGGCTTGCAGCTGAAGCCCTGCCCCCACTCTCCCCCACTCCCGCTGCGTCACACCATTTGAAGCCTTGCTGCAGATGACACCTCGTTGCACATCGCTTCCCCAGGCGTTCGTTCATCTCTGCCCCCTGCCTGTGTCCTCCACACAGGCAAGCCGCCCTGCATTGGGCAGATGTCTTCTTTGCAAGTGATGCCCCGCCCCCACTCCATCCCACCCCCTCCTTCACACCATTTGACGCTTTATAACAGATGGTTTGTCTTCAGCCCCAGGCGCTCACCTTCCCCCCGTCTCCCCAACCGAGAACCCCTCGAGCGCAGGCGGGGGGAGGGTGGGGATGCAGCGCATGCCTAGCCCTCTTCCGGCCTCCCTAGGCACGCTCGCCCGGATCCCGGAGCCCTCGGCCGCAGGGCAGTGTTCGAGATGGACCGTCGTCTTCGACCTGTCGGCTGTGGAACCCGCAGAGCACGCGAGCCGAGCCCGCCTGGAGCTGCGCTTTGCGGGAGAGGAAGCGGCGACGGGGACGGAGGGCGGCTGGGAGCTGAGCGTGGCGCAGGCAGCCGAGGGCACGGGTGTGGGTCCGGTGCTGCTTCGCCAGGCGGTGGTCTCGCTGGGGACGCCAGTGCGCGCCGAGCTGCTTGGCGCTGCCTGGTCCCACAACACCTCAGTGCCACGCAGCCTCCACCTGGTGCTGGCGCTGCGCCACTGGGCCACCAGCGCCTGCGTGCGCCTGGCCGAGGCCTCCCTGTTGCTGGTGACCCTCGACCCGCGCCTGTGCCACCCCCTAGCCCGGTCGCGGCGCGAGGCCGATCCCACGGTGGGTGGTGGTCCCGGGGGCTCGTGTCGCGCGAGGCGGCTCTACGTGAGCTTCCGTGAGGTGGGATGGCATCGCTGGGTCATTGCGCCGCGCGGTTTCCTGGCCAACTACTGCCAGGGACAGTGCTCGCTGCCAGCCACGCTGCCTGGGCCCGGTGGGCCACCCACGCTCAATCACGCCGTCCTGCGCGCGCTCATGTACTCGGCCGCTCCCAGCGCCGCCGGCCTGCCCTGCTGTGTGCCCGCGCGCCTGTCACCCATCTCCGTGCTCTTCTTTGACAACAGCGACAACGTGGTTCTGCGGCACTACGAGGACATGGTGGTGGACGAGTGCGGCTGCCGCTGATGGAACAGGCGTAAGCGGGAACACAATAAACACTGGGTGGTTTGAACTGCGCGTCTCTGGGTGTTCTCACCGGGGGTTGGGGGAGGGACAACTGTACCCATCCGACAGACGTCAGGTTGGTGGAATCAGGGTCCTATGATGATATCTGCCCTCTTACAGTGCTACATCCAGGTGGGTCTACATCTAAGGAGACCCTGGGAGTCCTGCCCACCCCACAAGCACAGGTGGGCCCCCTCCTCCCCAATCTGTAGATCCACCCCTTCTCAAATTTGCCCTGGAGGCAGCAGGCCCCAGACCAAGTTGCTCTCCCACCCCTGCAGTTTACCAGCCCTGTGACAGGCAAGAGTTGTTTTAACATTTTATTGGTGACAAAAGAGCTTAAAACAAATTGACCAAAAATCAGAAGTGACATTGCCTTAGTACAGATGTTCCTTGATTTGGAAAACTCAAAGTAACTGCTGCTAGAAGGTGAACAAAGCCAACAGCAAAGAGCGAGGTAGAGCACTCCAAGGAAGGAACAGGGCGGTGGGCAGGCACAAAGGGTCGCAGCAAAAGCCTATCCAAGCCCAATGCCTCTAGGCGGCCTACCTAAAGCCCTAGCAATGGGAATAAGAGGCCTTGCCAGAAGGTGCCTGTGTATCCCTGTCTCTCCATTTACCAGATGGCACCTGGAGGCTTTGGAATAAGGGCATCAGGCGCTTGGGGAAAAGATGCTAGGGGGTCACTGTCACTAGGACCTGGGTAGGCAGAAATCAGTCCTCAACTGGATGGTCATCAAGGAGACTAACACGGACCCCAGAGGGCCTTTTTCAAGCACAAGAACTCCCTCAGTGCAGACCCAGGTCAATGCCTGTCTGTGCCAACTGAAGTGACAAACTCCTCCAAGCACCTTAAGCACAGCATCAACTTATTTTCCCAAATAAAAGTAGAAGCCACCCCAACTCATGGAAGCTATGCACACAGATAGAAGGGCTCCAAATCTGGGAGTGGGGTGGAGAATCGGGAGGGCAAGGCGCTCAGCTTCTCTGGTGGCTGCAGGGGCTGAGGGCGCTTCCCTGGAGAAGGGTCTTCTTAGCTGACGTCTCTGCCCAATCCTCAGGAAGGGCCCTGGGGAAGAAGACCCTGGGCGAGGAACCACCACCTTCCTGCCCTCTGGCCTCATGGCTAGCTCTGCCCGGGCCCTTCAGGGGACTGAGTCCACTGCGTGTGAGAAGTGCCTTTCTTCTCAGGAGTCCAGCGGGGCCCGTGGGCCCAAGTGACGTTTCTTCACCGCCCTGATGCACAGGGAGAAGCTGCTGGAAACTAAACTGAAAACAGAAATCTTCCTCTCCACGATCACGTCACAGGTGTTCATCCTAACCCGTTGTGTGGCTCATTTAAACTTCGTTACTGGAAGCTTCTTGCATCTCCCAGGTCCAACCACTAAGATTTGAGAGATAGACTCAGTATATTTTTCAGTACTCCTTTGAAATAATCTTTAAAAAACAAACAGAAAACCCCAAACACCGTATTCTCTTTAAATGAAAACCCTCTTAGAACACAGGCAGCGTGACTGCGAGGTCTCAGACAGCACGGACGGAACCCACGCCTCGGCGGGGCTCTCCAAGCACAGCTGTAAGGAGCCTGCTCAGCACAGAAACGCGAGTTGTTCCTGAGAAAACGTAGTCCCCTTTCAATAAAAGAGAAAAAGAAAGAACGAACAGAGGAAAGGGCTACTCTTGAGATGAGGGTCTTCCTCCCTCCGCCTGGTCGAAGACCCAGGTGTAGACACAGCGAGCTGGGCCTCCTTGGCGAGCGGGCTGCAGGGCTCTCCGGCGGGCCGGCCCCACCTCCGCTCTCCCTCTGTCTCCTCGCCGCGGTGCCAGCAGTGGGCACTCACTATCTCGGGCTGCTCTCCCTCGGGTGCTCCTCTCCCTCTCCTGTTGCTCACAGTGGTGCTTCAGTTTTAGCAGTGGAAAACAGGTATCCATTTATTTTTATTTTTTATTACCCATAATAAGATGCTGATGGACTAAGCCACATAGCTTAGTTCTTCTGCCACCACCTGCAAAGAGAGAGGAAGGGCAGGACGCTGTCAGAGAACGTGGGAGCCTGCCCCGACCTGGAAGGCAAGGGGCTTTCTCTTCACTTCCACTCTGCACCCATGGTCTCACCTGGGAAATGGGAGCCCAGGTGCTGCACAGCCCTCAGACCAGTGACTCCCAAGGCAGCCGAGAGCCCAGGCTGGAGCCTGTGCACAACAGCGGCTCGCCTCCTTCCCGCAGCGCCAGCACCCACACAGACGGGAGGGAACTGCAGAGCACCGCTCTGGCAGGCACCTAGGGCACCTCTTGCAGAAGCTCCCTGTGCACTTAGCACTGGGACCTGTCACCCTCACGAGCCCTCAGAGGAAGGGATGTGTCCTCCTTCCTGCCTGCCCGGGGGGCTATGGGCCTTCATACCAGATTTTCTCAGGAGTCCTAGGACTCTGAGCAGAGGAAATGACACAGGGACCTAAACTGAAAGGTCAGAGGACTACCTGGACCCTTGGGAACTTGAGACTCCTACCATATTTCCTGAGTTTTCCCACAAGCCCAGGTCCCAGTGAGGCCCTCCCCTGGGGTTGGCTTGCCTTCTAGTACTGGGACAGCCCCGTCACTCCACCATGCTGGTATGCTCGCTCCCCCTGGTATGTAGAGTCTTGCGACAGCGCCACATCAATCTGGGACTTAAACTCATCACCAAGGTAACTGTCCTGAAAGACACAGTTGGGAAGATGAGCAGGCAGAGAACTAGCTCCCATCCTTGAGAACTTGCTGTGTCCCTAGCCCCTCCCCAGCCCAGGGATGAGTGTGGAAAAGTGGTCCTCAAGCCTGAGCAACAAAAAACCCACACTGTTTATGTCACCACTGAGACAGGTGACCCAGGCCTGTTTGAAGGGACAGTGTCGTGGATGGGGATGTTCTAGACCCACAGTCCCATTGCTGAGGGCAGTCATGAAGGAGGCCATCCTCCCCCAAGTCCTTGGGAAGTGTTGTGGGGGGTGTGGAGGGCACCCTGGGCTGGCCTGACTTTTCTGCGGGCGCAACACGTCAGTTTCGGTACAGCCAGCTCACCTGGGACAGCTCAGGCTGGGAGAGGCCAGGCTGGCTCATCTGGGAGGGTTGGCTCATGGAGATGTAGCCCTGAGTCAGGGCACCCTGAGAGAAGGGCTGCGATGCCACATCTTGGCTGGCCTGGCTGCTTGGCAGGTTTGTCTGGCTGGGCCCAGGAAGCCCAAAGCGGTTCTTCTGACGTCCTCCACGACCCGTCTTACCTTTTGGGGTGCCCCGGCCTGAAAGACAGTGTCCAGGATTCCTTGAAGGAGGTCTGAGCCTCACAGACAAACAATATTGCTCAAGGACCTAGTGCTTGCTCACCTGCAGCTGGCCCATTAGCCTGCCCAAAGTACCCTGGGGGCGGCATGGGTGGCATAACCAGGTTGAAGGGGATGGGAATGTTCATGGCGGCCACGTGGCTGGGGCCGGCACTGATCATGCCAAGCTGGTCGTGGGTCTGGAAGTACATGTTCGAGGGCCGGCCTGCAAGACAGGGTGGATGGCGAGTTCCCCACTGTGTCCAGGTGAGCCTGCTGCCCACCTCCAGTCAGCTATTCTGCCCACAGTGGAATGCCTGTCCCATCCTGTCACTGTTCTGTCTGTGGTTCTTGGGGTGTCCCCACAGCAGAGCCACCTGTTGCAGATTCTATCAATCCCTTTCCAACCTGCTGGGGGACAGTGCTTGGGAAACCGGCTTTTCTCCCAAGGGATTCTGGGAACCAAGACTATACAAACCCGAGAAACTTAACTACCACACAGTGTTTCAAATAAAAAGTCCTGTTTGTGCCAAATTTTATGATCATACCACACGCACACTACACACACAAAACAGCACAATGCCTAAGTCCACAGACCAGTGGATCCACTGAAGGCAAAGGTCCCTGGGGCCAGGACCTGAGAGTGGGGCCTTCTGAGTTGGCCCCTGAGGACTTGGGAGAGAGCATGGGCCTTGGACACCGTCACCTACACAGCAATTTGCTGGATGTGGTGGTGAGACGTTTGCTGTTGTTAGAGAACACCGTCTGCAATCTGAGCCCAGCAGCCCCGGGAAATATGGCAAAGAAAGGGTGCTGCCAAAGTAACAGGTCAGAGGAGGAGCTGGAGTACACCCACCCTCAAGATGGACAGTGAGCCCTGGCTGGGTTGTTCAGTTGGTTAAAGCGTCTTCCCAATACACCAAGGTTGTGGGTTGGATCTCCCATCAGGGCACATACAAGAAATCAACCAATGAATGCAAAAATAAGTGAAACAACAAACTGATGTTTCTCAGATCAAAAAAAAAAGAACAGACAGCAAGCACACGAGGAAACAAAGCCCAGAGCTAAAAAGCAAGCAGGTACGCTGAACTGAGTCTCTGGGGACAGTGGAGGGGAAGGGTCTAAGCAGGCAGGGACCTGGCGGGTGAACGGGAGCCGTCTGCAGACTGGCTCCACAGCGGGAGGTATCTCAAGCAGCAGGGGTCAGACTCAGCCGTAGGATATACAGAGATTCCACACGGGAGACTAGAACATGCACCCAGCTCTGAGTTCTGGCACAACAAGTGGAGGCTTCAAGCAGGCAAAACTTGAAAAGAGGTTTCGGGCCACCTGGAAGGACAGCAGGTGTGACTTCCCATTGAGAAGGGGAGCACAGGGCAGGTGGGGTGGAGCTCGGGGGCAGACAGGCAGAGCTGTGTTATTTAAAACATCTTGTTTTTAGGAACTGCCGAAGACCAACTCTTTGATCTCAGACAAGGGAAGCTGAGAAGGAACCCGTTGTCAGGTAGGTTTCTGTGGGCAGACGCAGTGCAGGCGTGGGAAGGGTCAACATCCCCAGTGCCGGCCCGGTGTCCCACAGAGAGGACTTACCCTGGCTGCTCCGGTCATAGACTGATCCTGGGATGATGGCCTCCCGGGCATCGTACATGGCTGTAGTCATGAAGCGGGCTCCCTGCAGAGGGTTTGGGTAAGTGAGGAATGCCACCCTTCTCTCAGTGACCCCGCCTTTGATGCTCAACATTGGATCTTTGGCTTCGGTTCAAGCAGCACTGTACCCTTCCACCTGTGTCTGACTCCAAGATGCCCCCAGGACTTAGCATCCCATACACTCCCAGCCCTCAAGACACTGGTGTGGGGGTCCAGCACACACTGTTCCTCTTCACACACTGACACGCACACGCTCGCCATAGGCCACACCGGCCATTGCTCACTGCCAGGTGCTAAAACGTGGGCTTGGGGAAAAAGGGGTCCCAGCCCGCCCTCCCATAAGCCGAGCTCACAGGGTTGATGGTGTTGACCAGCTTCCGGGGCTTGCTGAACTGCATGAGACTCTCCCGCAGGTTGTTCAGGGGCCCCTCCACTAGCACTTTCTGCTCCTTATAGTAATTCAGCAGGTGGTTCCACAGTGGTTGCTTGGACAGAGCCTTGGGGTTGCCCACAATGATGACCCCGTATCTGCAAGATGTGTGTGCAAAGAGTATGGTCCTTAGGGCCACATGGCAAACAAACATGCAGAACAGTCTGAGGCTAAACAAATTCAAAACCCAAGTCCAAAATTCCTGGGGCCAGCCTCTGCCTCCCTGCCCAGAGCCTGGCCTGCCCATGACGACGGGCACCGGTGCCCTCCCTGCAAATTGCTGACACGGCACTCAGTTTATTTGGGGGTGGGTTTCTAGGGACTCAAACCAAACGCTCCTGTGGTCAGCGTAGCTCAAAGACTAGCTTTGTTGTTGCAGCGTCAAGTCAGCTTTCTAGGCTGCTCCGGGACCCCGACAGGAAGGACATGTAAGCCCGGGCCTAGCTTCTGTGGACACTCTCCCTCACCCAGCAGTGTCAGGGACACACCCCCATGCTGGCCACCTACAAAAATTATACCACAGGAAGGGAGTAGCCCTGAGTGGGGAAGAAACTGACGTGGGAAGGTGAGCCTGACCTCTGGCTGGCACAGGGGTAGCCCGGGGGCCACCTTGTTCTGCAGGTCCCTTCTGTGCTGTTACCACTATTTCAGAGCAGTTATATCCAAGAGGTAAAAAGAAACCAGGATCAAAATGTTAGACCTATTGGTTCAAAACTCAACAGGAACACACACCCTCCACTGGGT
Source organism: Macrotus californicus (assembly GCA_007922815.1). Taxonomy (NCBI): domain Eukaryota; kingdom Metazoa; phylum Chordata; class Mammalia; order Chiroptera; family Phyllostomidae; genus Macrotus; species Macrotus californicus. The sequence goes on from VMDR010002833.1 coordinate 37,261, forward strand.
TTTAATCTCAGGTCAGAAGGGCCGAGACTGACGCTGTTCATGAAATGAGGCCACAGAGAACCATCAGGACACAGAAACTACAGGCGAGCCCTTCTTCCTAAGTTGCTCCTGAAGCCCTTACACTTCGGGCATTGGCAAGCCCTCAACCGTGCCTGTGCCACCAGTCCGGGGTGCGGCTGGGGTGTGAGGGCTCTTAATGAGAGGACCAGGAAGCACAAACTCTTCAAGAGCCACATACTAAGGACAAGTCCCTCTGAAGGACCTTAAGGCAGGATGGTCGCATCTGCCACCAGCATGCAAGCCCAGACAGGACTCAGCCCCTGTACCTCGCTCGGGTGAGGGCCACGTTAAGCCGCCGGGGGTCATTTAAAAACCCAATGCCTTGGTGCTCGTTGGCTCTCACGCAGGAGAGGATGATGAAGTCCTTCTCACGCCCCTGGAATGCATCCACACTGGCAATCTCCACCTCCTGCAGGGGACAGACACATGGTCATGGTCAACCAGCAGGCTGCCCTCAAGGACCCATAAGCTGCACAAAGTATGTCCAAATGCATCACTGAATCCCACCCAGCAGCCCTGTTTGCAGACCTGCTCTCCTGGCTTTCCCTCTTTGGTTGTCTTTTTAATCGCAGTAATTTGTTTCCCAGTAATAAAAGCATAATTGCTCAATAGAAAACCCAAGACTGTTCTCCAGGTTACATGTCATTGTCAGAGACATTACCCTGCATTCTGGTTCATTTCCACATGGAGAAGTAACTATGCTGTCCTGCAACCTCCTGATAGATGCGCCAGGACACTTTACCCAGGTGCGGACCCAAGAGCCGGCAGTGTTCTCATGACTACGAAATATCCACTACTCGGCAGCCCAAATTATAGCCCTACTGGGCAACTCGGGAGCTTTTTCACCTTCTGATCGGGAAAGTACCCTGAGAGAAACACCTCCATGTATGAACCTTGGCCCACACTTCTGACCCTTAAGGCAAAAGTCTTGACGTGCAGGACAAGGGCAGAAAAGATGGTGACAATCGAATGCAAACCTCCCTGGCCAGGCGGTCCAGGTCAGCCTGGCAGGGGAGGACGGAGCTCGCACCTGGTATAGCTTGGTGTGCAGGGAGCCACTGAACTGCATGTACTGCACCAAGTAGGACCGCTGGCCCTCATAAGGTGTGATGATGCCAATCTGGTCCGGCTTGGCGCCTGCCTTCAGCAGCTTCGTGGTGATCTTCTCCACGTTTGCAGCCTCCGTCCTAAGGAAACCAGGTGTTCAGTTCCTGGGCTGCACCTGTGGGCTCCTGAGACCTGAGGCTGTGGGAGGCGCAGGGGCAGCTATGCCCACGACGGGCCACCCTGTCCTGGACCGAGGGAGTCATGGAGAACAGAAAAAGTTCACCACACGCGGGCACAGAAAGGATCTGCTCAACATAAAAACTACACTGGAAAGCAAAATGAGAACATGCTGTGGGCTGAGAAACCGGAACAGAACAGAGTGAGGAGGGGAATTCCAACCCAGCATTACATACACTGATCAACAGCTTGGCCAAACTGCCACCAAAACCAGTTGCTGCGGTAGGCAAACCTTAGCTTACCTGTTCAGGTAGGAGGTACCCGAGCTGGCGATCTCCTCCTGGCCCTGGGTCACATAGAAGAACATTGGCTTATCAGGTTGGGGCCACTGGAAGTCAAACCCTTTCTTCACTCGATCCGCTGTCATGGGGGAGGAAAGAGAGGCAACACTTCTCGTCAAGAGAAGAAAAACACGGCCAGAGGCGACCTGACTGGGTTCTCTGCTCAAGGGGCCAGGACTGAGTGAGGCCAGGCACACAACAGAGCCACTCACTTCCTGAACATGCCTCACTAGTCAGTGCTTTCTTTTAAAGATGCTATTTATTTATTTTTAGACAGAGGGAAAGGGAGGGAGAAAGAGAGGGAGAGAATGTTAATGTGTGGCTGCCCATCACATGCCCTCTACTGGGGACCTGGCCTGTAACTCAGGCTTGGGCCTTGACTCGAAATCAAACTGGCAACCCTTTGGTTCTCAGGCCAGCACTCAATCCACTGAGCCACATCAGCCAGGGTTGGTCAGTACTTTCTATACCTAGTTTAAGAAATCTACGCTCACCCCCATGAAGACATTCTCCTGTGTCCTTCTAGAATATTTACTGCAGTCTTCACAGGACCCAGAAGCGCATACAACCGGCTTTTGTGGATGACAATGCTGAGCAACCTGTCTGGTCACAGACCAGGCTGAAGGAGCTACATCTAACCAGCATATCAGTGTGAGGAAAATACTATTTCTGTATCACCGTAACCTAACATCAACGTACAATACGTGGTATAATGCCCTTCATGTCAAGCTGAAAAGGAGGTTGAGTCTATCTCTATCGTTCAAGTGAGGACAGAGACCAGCTGGTGAGTGCAGTGGCCTGTTACTCTAGGGGCTCCTGGCAAACATTTAATGCCCAGTGGGGTTTGGGCTGGTCTGTACCACCTCCCAATTTCTGTGGTGTGAAAACACCGGCCACAGCTGTCAAAAGGCCCCATATCAGCAGGTCTGAGTGCCAGCACTACCCTAAATGGGATCTTGGAGAGTGGGCAGGTGCTGGTTATACAGGTGTGTTCACTTAGTGAAAACGCACTAAGCTGAACACCACTTAGAATCTTGGGTGCTTCTTCACACTTCAATAAAGAAGTTTAAAAATAGCCCTGGCTGGTGTGGCTCAGTGGATTGAGTGCCAGCCTGAGAATCAAAGGGCTGCCCATTCAATTCCCAGTCTAGGGCACATGCCTGGGTTGCGGGCCAGGGCCCCAGTAGGGAGGATTCTCAAAAGGGAACCATGCATTGATGTTTCTCCCCACCTCCAAATAAATAAATAAAATCTTTATTAAAAAAAAAAAAAAAGAATTTAAAAAATACACTAATTGGCCCTGACTAGTGTGGCTCAGTGGGTTGGGCATCATTCTGCATACCAAAAGGTTGCCAGTTCGATCCCTGATTGCCTGGGTTGTGGGCCAGCCCCAAGTTGGGGGCATGCAAGAGGCAACTGATTGATGTTTCTCGAACACATCGAAGTTTCTCTCTCTCCTTCCCTTCCCCCATCTCTAAAAGTAAGTAAAATATTTAAAAAAACATATACTAATTGGGTGCTATCATATGCTGCACACTGATTCCACAGCAGTGAACCACTACTGTCCCTGAACTAGGGCTAAGCGGCAGCTTTCCAATGAGTGCCAACCACACTGGAAAATCACAACAAGCTCCTTATGGCCTGGCCTTGCCCAGCCCCAGCATCCGATGGATCAGTGCATCCGAAGAACTGCGGTGATGAGTGTTACGGTAGCAACACCTAGGACCTCCATGCATGGCAACTGCATGGCCCTGGCTGGGCACACTGCCGATCTCCTCATCTACAAAGTGGGGCTGCTGGAGTTAACACCACACTGAGTCAGTGGCTCTCCAACACTGGTCTCAGGGCCCCTACACACTCTGAACAAAGCTGAAGAGGCGAAAAAGTTACTGTTTCCATAAGTTTCATCTACTGATAGTTACTCTATTTTAAAACCTAAAAATTTAAAATATCTATTATTTCATTTAAAAATAGACCCATTGGGCCCTGGCTGGTGTGGCTCAGTTGGCTGAGCGCCATCCTGTCCCTGTAGACTGAAAGGTCACGGGTTCAACCCCCAGCCAGGGCACATACCCAGGTTGCAGGTTCAATTCCCAGTGGGGGCGCCTACCAATCAATTTTTCTCTCTCTCCGTTCCCCTCTCTAAAAGCAATAAAAAATATATTCAGGTGAGGATAAAAAATAATAAATAAAAAATACAAAAGGGCCATTGGCCCTGGCCTGGTAGCTTAGTTGGTTGGAACATTGTCCCAATAGGCCAAGCTTATGGATTTGATCCCCAGTCAGGACATATACAAGAATCAACTAATGAACACATAAACTGAACAACAAATCGATGTTTTTCTCTTTTCCTCTTTCTAAAATCAATAAATTTAAAAAAACTTTAATTAGCTGTGGCTGGTGTGTGACCCAGTGGATTGAGTGCCATCCTGCGAACTGAAAGGTCACTGGTTCGATCCCCAGTCAGGGTACATGCCTGGGTTGCAGGCCACGTCCCCAGCTGGAGGTGAGCGAGAAGCAAGTGAGATACATCAACATTTCTATCCTTTTCTTACTTCTCCCTTTCCCTCTCTCTAAAAATAAATAAATAATATCTAAAAAAAGAGAGGTTTTTTAATTTAAAAAAGGCCATTACAAAAAAAGGAAAAAATAACAAAACAAAAATGAAATAAAAATGAGCCCATTACATGTTAACTTTAGAAAATTTTTTTTTTAAAACAAAAAAAATTACCGTATTTTCGCCCTGGCTGGTGTAGCTCAGTGGATTGAGTGCCGGCCTGCAAACCAAAGGGTCGCTGGTTCAATTCCCAGTCAGGGCACATGCCTGGGTTGCGGGCCAGGTCCCCAGTAGGGGGCACGCAAGAGGCAACCACACAGTGATGTTTCCCTCTCTTCCCCACCCTCTAAAAATAAATAAAATCTTTAAAAAAATTATCCTATTTTCCACTAAAATACAAACTTAGTGAATTTGTGCAACTTACTACACTATCTGGCTTACTGGGATCTGCTCCTACACTTGGTCTCCTGTGAGCCAGTGACGTTTTAAAGCCTTCCCCACACCTGTGGGATTCACCTGATTCCCCACAAAAGCAGGTCGGAGGCACCCTGAAGGTCTGTTCCGAAAGCCTACACTTTGGACAGCTTTTGACCTGAGTGACTTTTACAACACGCTCTCTGGCTGTTGAGAAGTATTTACTGACTCCCCTCAAAACACTGTCACCACCTCAATCTCATCAGAAAAACCACTCAGCATTGGGAACACTTGGTCAACTCATCCCCGGGAACATCAGTTTTCTAAAATACTAATCTTTGTTGAGTCCTCAGATTTATCACTGGTGATAAATACTGTTCACTGTTTTCCTTGAAGCCACCAGCCTGCTGTGTTTCCAGGAAAACACCTGACAAATACACCCCATTCTGAACAACCACTGTGTCTGTGAGCCCTTCATTCAAGTACCTTGCATATCCACCAGTGTCACAAAGATGTACTTAGGGTACTGCTTGCCATGAGCATGTGGCAGTGATGACACATAGCAGTCAGTCTGGTGATACCATCCAGACTCATGCTGGGGCCCCCACTGACCCCCAGCAGTTTCTGTACTGTCAGTGCAGCACAGCAAAGGGCACCTGCCATCTTAGTGTCACTCTGAAAGGACTCTTGCCCTCCGTTTTATGGACCCCAGGGTATGGGCTCTGGGAACTGGCCATTCCGCACTCTAGAGGGGACATGCTGTCCTGCTGACTATGGTGACTCTCAAAAGTGCCCCCCACATACAAATGGTTGCTAGGTGAAGCCACTCAGGAAGGAACTGACCAAAGGTTTCTCCCTCCCCATCCTGCCCTCCGAGTATTACCTGCAGTGACGCCGTTCTGCAGAGAGCCCTCATAGAAGATGTTGGATGGGAAGGCACTGAGTGCAGGGTGCATCCGATACTGGACTTGCAGGCGGATTGGACGAATGCCCAGCACCACCAGGCGTTCAAACAGCGACTGAGACAGCCCTGCCTTGGCTGCCTTCTTGCACATCACCACAGGGCCCAGCTGGCAGTGGTCGCCCACGAGGATCAGCTGTTACGAGAGGCCCACACAAGTGAGAGGTTCAAGCATGAAGGAGCTGCAATGTCCACTCTTAGAAGGCTAAGAGGCACGGGGTCCACATAACGCTCCAGCCATGTCAATTCCAGAAGATACTGACTGGGCATGGGAAAGCTACCCACCACAGACATAAACACATTCAGACTTGCATTCAGGACCCACACAGAGGCACCCTCAAAGGGCTCACCATGCATCCCTGGGCTCTGCCAGGGTGTCACACAGACTCAAAGGAAGTTAAAAAACCCAAACCTTCAGCAATAAGAATTACACAGAACTGGAACAAGAGAGAATGTGCAACCAGTTTTCAAACAAGAACACAATGGAAGTGGCAGGGCCCACCTGCTTGGCTCCGAGGACCACGGGGACCATGCACTCTGGCTCCGTGGCCTGGGTGCTCTCGTCGATTAGAATGGAACGGAATTGCATCTTGGCAAGCCGGGGGTCCCCTGCACCCACACACGTGCAGCAGATGACGTCTGCATTCTATGGAAGAAGAGTGTGTGAGGATCAGAAGCATCTACAACAATACACGTTACCAGGCCTAGAGGGGCAGGCAAGCAGGATAGGACAGGATGCCACTATGGTCCCGTCTCTCCCTACAACCACGAAAACAAGCTGTCTCTCCTTGACAGTCATCACTGTCCAGGCTGCAGTGATACAAACTTCTGAGACCCTAAGTGGTAGGTAGGGCCTTACCACAGAAAACCTCAGCGTAGATGGCTCGGTGCTTGAGACAGCCTCTGAAGGGCAATGCGGAGCCAGGGGACAGGTGCTGGGCTGGAACCCACTTTTGGTTGGGTTGTCAAGAAACAGCAAACCCACCGTTGGGGGGATGCAGATCAGGATCCCAAGCTCCCAGCAGCAGGGGAGCTGGCAGGGAGCAGAAACCACTAAAAAAAATCGTGTCTGTGTGTTCTCAGAAAGCAAATAAAGTAGGGTATCTAAGCTTTCTTCCAAAAGCAAGTAACAACCTAAAAGTGCCATCAGATGCCCAGATGCCCTAAGGCCCAGGCCCTCACCATGAGCAGCTCCCTTTCAGCTGTGCGCTTCAGGGCTCGGTACCGCTTCTCATCGGCGGACGACAGCTCCCCAGTCTCGTCCTTGAGCTGCTGCAGCTTCTGGAGCTCTGGCATGCTGGAAGCAGGGGACATGTCAGTGGGCATGAAGGACTGTGTGCCAGGGCCAGAGAGGAGACCCACCCCTCTCACTTGCAGCTGGATACCTGACACCCACCTATCCATGTTTCTGATCTGGTTGTGCAGGGCCAGGAATGACACCGGGGAATCAATGGCCTCACGGCTCTTAGCGCAGAGCCGAACGACTTTCAGTCCTGTCTGGTGGATCTTCTCAGTCAGCTGATCCACAGCTATGTTACTTGGAGCACAGACGAGCACAGGCCTTCAACAAAAAGCAAATGGATGTCTCAGTGCTCACCCAGAGGAGATTCACAAGATGCTAAGTAGCCAAGACTGTTGTGTTGAACCACAGGCCATGCAGACAGCTCAAACTTAAGACTAAAGCTAGGGATGACACAAGACAGAAGACACTAAAAACTCAGTCCAGAGCTTCCTGTCCCCACCCAGCTTTTACTGTACTTGTACAAAGCACTGCTAATAAAAGACCTTCACCCTCACCCCTCCTCGACTCATGGTGAAGACTTTCCAAGTTAAGGCACACGTAGCACAGCACTCCCTGGGTGAACCGACCAGTGCCAGTGCGCCTGTAGGAGCACCAGACTGGCTTCTAAAGCAACCAGAGGCCTGACCTAACACAAAACGTAGAACACAGCGAGCAGGTAACCCTCCCAAAATGTTCTGCAGTGAAGCCTGCGGACCCCTACCCATTGCCCTGCCGTGCCAGGTGGTAGACAATGGTGGCCGAGGTCACAGTCTTCCCTGTCCCTGGTGGTCCCTGGATCAGGCTCAGCGGTCTCTGCAGCACAGTCTTCACGGCATAAACCTTCAGATACAAGTGGCCGTTAAGGATGCAAATGCCCCGGGGGCCCCCACAGAGCAGCTCTTCATGCCAGGCCCTGACCACCCCAGAACGACGAGAACCTGAGAGTGGTTGAGGTCAGGCAGCCCCTGTGCTGTGAAGCGCTTGGGCAGCTGGCACTTGATGATCACGTCCTCCACCTCGTGGCCGAGCAGTTTGTGGTAGATATAGCCAGACACGGAGGTCTCATCCACGGCAAAGGTCTTCAGTGCACTCTGCATCCTGTGGGGAAGTGACAGGTTGGTCACATGTTCACATGACCTGGTGGTTACCAGGTTACCACAGGAAGGGAGACTCATAAGGAGCTGGAGGCTGAGGCGGTCGCACCTGTCAAATGAAGTGGACTTCCACACAAAATCCACCTGGAAGTTATGTGTCACCTCCACAGGTGCACCCACACTGCTCCGCAGCTCGATGGCAATCTCATCACCATAATCTGCAGAGCTGAGTTAAGGTTCATCCTCGAGACAGATTCTCCCTTTGCACCAAAAAATGACAATGCAGCCAGTGAGACCCATGTTCTCACTGACAGATTCTGTCTATGGTATCCGAGTCCCCTGAAGCCGGTCCCCAATAACTACCCCGTGAGCCTCTGGTGTCACCCAGGATGCTGGGATAGATTGGCCACATTTAGAACCCAGGTTCTTTTAGCAGTGCTTCTTATTAGTTTTATATAAATGGCACACTCTCAGAGTCTGAATGAAGAAAGAGTTCAGTGGCTTGAAACAAACTCAAAGGGGCCCCAACAGCCACGGCCATACCCCCACGGGAGGCCCCAGAACTGGTTTCCCCAGTGGCTCACACATAGATCTCCTACGCTAGCTGTTCTTCACACAAAGGATACTATCAGGGACCTTGATGACGTGGCCGATCCCTTTCCACAGGGGTGCCAGATCCCCTTTGTACCGCAGGCATATCTCATCCCCCTGCATGAGCCGCATGTCTTCCAGGAAAGAGCAAGAAAGTTAGCGTTTTCAACATGTGCCTAGGTTGCCACCATGAAGAGTTTAAATTAAGGGTCACTTTACAAGGGCACAACTAGGAATTTTATGCTACTTATAGTCACAAATATTTTAAAACTTAAAATCACCTCTTAACCAAATTATGACTAAATCCTCATTACCAGAGTCAGTCTTGGGTAAAGTGAAGTAGGCGATTCTCTTCTTGTTAAGGCCCAGGTCCCACCTGACCGTGATGTTATCTTGAGTCTGAGCACATGAAAAATAAGAGCCCTGTTAGCCTGTGATACAGACATGGCCTGGACTCCTGTGTCTGGGCCTCCACAGGCATGTGCCCTACGGCAACTTCATGAGCCATGATACTGGTGTGCAGCGATCAGCACCCAGCAGCCTGAAACACCAGCAAGGGCACCGCTAGGAGAGAAGACATTAGGATCCCCAGAACCCCACAAAACAGCCAGGAACCTCCACACGATGTCTGCTTTCAGAGGTCCTCAGAGGGAGAGAAAGGAAGCTGAAGGCCGAGGACATGGCCCAGGAGCCCAGGGCTCTGGGTCCTTAGATGTGCTCTTCCTGGGATCAGCACAAGGAATGCCCGCCATGGCTCCTTGGGTCTGACGCTCGTGGCTACGGGCAAAGGCTGCAAACCCGACTGTGAAGGACTTTTGTTAGATTTAGCATCAGCTGACACTCAGGCTGGTGTCTAGCTCTAAGTGACGAGGCATCTGCCCTCGATCCACAGCTCCATCTCTAGTCATGACAGCGTTGGTAGCCTGTAGGGAAAACCACCCTCCCCATATCTCAGGAAAGATGTATTAAAATCACCACATCCTCCTGCACACACCACGTCACCTGTGACTCTTTCAGCTTCTTGTCATAATCAGCCTCCAGCTTGACCAGAGGCCCGAAGATGTTCTGGTACTGGTAGGCGTCCTCATACCGCAGGAGGACGTGCTGCGGCTCCTCATCCACCCCTGGCTTCTCCAGATCCTCCAAGGTGGCAGAAGGGTTCTCCTAAAAGACAAGAACCACACCGAGTTCATCCCTGGTTTCACCTGTGTATGAAATGGGCTATATTCGAGCTCACCAGTCACCAGAAGGAAGGGGACACACCCATCAATTTTCAGAACGAGCCAATGGTGGGCTAACACAGAGAAAAGGTACCAACAGTCAGTGTGTTGACCCTGTGGGAGAGCCCTCATGTCAGGAAGTTCACGTGGCACAGGGAGGCTGGATGCCCGCCGAGGCCACACTCATGCCTCAGCTGCTGCTCCTAACAAGCTTATACCAATAAGGTAAGTCTTGACAAGCCTTGGCAACCACACTCCAGGTCCGCAACTAACACACCCACACCCTCAAACGGCTGCGTCCTCCACAATCACCTGGCCCTGAACTGGAAGGGACGGCACTTCTTCCAGGCTGCCAGGAAGACCACCAGCTCCTCTGGCTGTGTAAACAGAAGGCGAGACGAGACCCACCTCCTCACTTCCTCCTGATCCTACACTACACCAATAGGGCTTTGTGCTCTTTCCTGGCAGGGACAGAGCAGTAGTAACTGGGCTCCTGAAACATGAAAAAATTGTGGCAACCTGAAAATGGAAGTGAAAAGGCATCTTTCTAGACAATATCTGAAAAATATTTTTATTTGCACTTGAAGTAAAGATAAATTCACATTTAAGATTTCTGGTTATACGGGTGCCTAATTAAAATTTCTAGCCTTGTTATTAAAACTGCATAGTAATACAGTTTTACTAGAGAAGAGCTTCCCTGGAGAAGTGGGTATGCATGCAGAGCAGGTGGCCAACCACACAACTGGGAGCCTCTCTCTCCTTCAGTTGCCGCACTGCACATCTCTGACCTTTGGGACCCCAACCCCTTTCCCACTGCACACTCACCCCTGGCCCGGTATTGCCCTGGCTCAGATACATCAAAGGCCCAGCAAGGTTTTAAAATGCACTCACCATCCTATCTACTCAGGCCCTGGCTCCTCCATACACGTCCACCCATAGCTGTCCAGCTCCAGTTCCTGTCAGAACCCCTCCAGGTAGAGACTGCAGTCTCCCAGGAGTTCCTTAGACTCTCCTGTTTGTGAAGACAGCTCCCCACCCCCCACCCCCACCCCCCCCAGGTCTACAGGAAACTAGTGCTGAGGCAGATTGCATTCTCAGCAGGCCTCACCTTCCACAGCTCCTCAAGCTTGTTGATCTGCTGGGCAGTAATCTGCCGGGCCCGCAGCTGCTCCTGCTCTGAAGGGATCTTGACCAGCCAGGACAGGAAGCAGCGATCCTGGATCAGGGGCTGCCACTGCGAGCTGTCCCAGTTGATGTCCTTGAGGCTGCTCTGACTGGCACAGGGCTGCCTATAGAAGTCCCGAGGGCAGGAGAGCCCAGGTAAGGATGACCTCTGCCCCAAGACTTACCTTTCACCCCAAGGTGCCAGTCTCTACCTTTTATTATGTGATCACATTACCTTTAAATTGTTAGTAATGAATTGGGTTTCCCCACACGCTTGAGCTCTGAACTCTTAAAATTCAGAACAGACTTGGGTTTTACAAAATGTTTTTATGATTTAACCAGAACACACCCCCCGTTACTCGACATTCCCAGCCCTCCAACAAACCCCAACCCCCTAACATCCTCACACCTAGCCGGTCAGCACAAACCACTGAGACAGAGCCGGCCCCCAGAGAAATCGGGGCGCCCTCACCTGCACAACAGCACCACCACAGAGTCAGCCTTGGCGGGGATGAAGCCGAGGAGGAAGACGTTGCGGCAGCCACAGTTGTAACACTCCAGGACCGTCTCCCCAAGGGGCCCATCCTTGTGCAGAGTCACCTCTTTGCATTTTGCCCTCACAAGGTGATTTACAATGTGGCTTAAATCAGGAAATGATAAATAGTTAACACCCGAAGTTTGGCTTTTCACCACTTCCAATTCTCGAGCCCCTGTTAAAAGTTCCGGTACCATTCACCATTCACGGTCCATTAGCAGGGGCGGTCACACCTCATCCATCTGGCATCCCAGGAGAACAGCCTGCCCCTGAACTGACTCCCTACTGAGTGTAAAACTCAACCCGCCTTGAACCACTGTTAAGGAAAATTTTCCTAACACGTTTCACATAGTTTCTGCTTTTTTTTTCTTTCTTTCTTTCAGTTCCTGCTTTCTTAAATCCAACTTATTGGGCCTCACTGGATCTACAGCTGGGGCCCCAGCTGCTGCCCCTTTCCCAGCTCCTCTTGCTCCTTGTGGCTTCTCTGTTGCTTCTTTCAAAGTCACTTCTTGTGGCCCCTGTGCTGGCTGCCAGAAGCAATGCTCCTCTTAATTTGCTGCAGGCCAGGAAACTTGATAAGTACACATATTAGAAATCTGAGGACAGTAAAAAATATCGAATAGGGGACTCAGGGCTACTCTCAGGAAGCACAAGGGCCCAATGAAATCCTCTGAAACCCCGCTGTCTTGGCATGGCCAGGACCCTGCTGTCGTTCTCATTTCCGGGTTATACCTCACCTAAACCAGGGTCTATGCCAAGCCAGCCTCGTTGGGGCCCATGGGCGGTACAAGCCCTGCTTCAGCTCTCTGTAGCCTGGCTACGGGCTTGTAGAACGCTCCTTGCAGCAGTCCTCCCTTCACATCAGGAAACTTCTCCTGTCACAAGGTCAGGCTCAGACGCCAACATTCCCTGGCCCCCATCATCAGATCATCTAACCAACAATCGCAGCTCTTGGCAACCCCCTAAGTCCCCCACTCCTCTCTGGAGCCACAGCTGCTGGGCATGTTACCAGAACCAGTGGTTTCCTCTTGTACTTTCTGTGTCCACCTCACTCAACTACACTGGCAACAGGTCGCCCATCAGCTTTCACTCGAGCCTTGCGAAGCGCATGTGATGCTGGTTAACTGAGCCTTCCCTGACTTCCCAGATCTTGGCTCTGCTGACCAGAAGCTGGGGTTGCCAACTAAGACAAGTTTTGTTTAATTGCTTTTCCTGCAGGAGAGGAACTAATGCAAACATGGTGACAGTTAAACTGCCCAGAACATTCTGAAAACAGGACATGAAGCTCTTCTGGTCACCCTGAAGATGCTTTTTCTTTAAAGTCTTTTAAAAACAGCCTCCTTTCTTGCCTTGCTCAGAACCCACAATTCACATCCTAACTCTGAGATGACCCAAGATCTGATTGCTCTGTGTCCTGAGGATGTTAAGGCCCAACCCATGGCTGCTGAAGGCAAAGGAAGGGTGGGTGGGGACTCTGTGCACACAAACCCGCCTGTGTTCTTTTGTCACTTTACTTCTCCAAACTCGAACTTCAGAAGATGCGGCTTCCTTGCTGGAGACTGGAGCCCTGTCCCACTGGGAATATGCTCTGCTTCTTGTGGCAGTGAAGTGAGCCAGAGGTGGGGGCCAAGGAATTCCAGCATTTGAGCTAGATGGATGTACTCTCTCTAGAATCCAAACACTGCTCACACCCCAACGCCAAGCACAAGCATAAGCACAGGCCCAGTCACAACTGCTGCTGATCAGGAGGGAGCCCAGAGCCACCACCGGTCAGAACTTGATTTAATCTGATGATTCAGGATCTGGTCTGTGTTAGCCTCTGAACTACTCGATGAGCTCAGGACTGAGGCAGCCTTCTCAGGAAGCAGCTCCAATGGATGCCCGTTACTGTCTTGGGATCATCATCCCTGGGCACCCCATAATGAAGATGAACGGGTGTGCCAGGAGCTCATCTTGCAGAAAAATATAAATAAAAACTGGAACAAGAGTTAAGCCAACCACACTGGCATAATAAAAAGAACCAGAGAATAAATCAAGAGTACATACATTAAGGCATTCACACACCGCCATCTGTTTCAAGTTAGACCCGTCACAGAGGAGGAAAAAACCCAGGTTTGTTAGCATGATTTTATATTGTGCTTCACTTCAGCATTTCCATAATTTACACACAAATCTGAGCACAGCCTGATTAAAGACACATGCACAGCCTGATACCTACCTGCCAGAAGTATTTCCACGCCCGTTACAGAACCACTTCTTGCTGGTATTACAGTAAACCACGCAAGCAGGATCATGTATTCCACAGTAACTAAAAAAGTCAAAACATGAACAGTTAAAGCTGGAAGGTCATTCTCTGGTTTTAATTTGGCAGAATATAAAATTCTTTCCTCTTACAACATTTTTATGTTTTTCATTAAACACATACTCAAACCCAATGATCCTATGAACACAATTCAATCAGTTAACTGTTGAGGCTTCCTGGCCCTGCGAGTGCAGGAAGGGGCTGGGGTGCTGTGGAGAACCTCAGAGATACCCCAGACAGCAGCAGAGCCCCTTCCAAGTGGTGGACAAGATCTGTGCAAGGTGTCAAGTGAGCCCAACACCCCTGAGGAGATCTAGTCACCCTCATGGCCTTAAGTGTCAAGAACACGACTTATAAGCAGAGAAACCAGTGTCATGTGTAGTTCTGGGCACAGGGAAGATGAGCTGTGACCGCACTTCATTCACACTCCGGCAGAGGGCGCCATGCTGCCAGGAACACTCAACTCAGACCCAGCAGCAGAGGGTCCCTGGTGCAGAAAGAGCTCAGCTCAAAAGGAGAACATTAGGAGAGTCCCTATCACCCCCAACCCCTACACCTCGTTTTTTTTCCTGAAAGCCAACACATCAAAAACAAAAACATTGGCTCTCAAAAGAATTCCGTGTGTATGGAGCCAAGACTCAGTCTCAGACCAAATGTGCTTAGACCAAGAACCTTCTCCCCCCACAACACCCTACACATGGGGACAGCCAGGAAGGCCAGGGGTTGTACACTTTAACCCCGTGCAGCTTCACGAAGATTGGCAAGTGTGGATGTGACAGGAACACTCATACATATGCAAAAACATTTGTAAATGAGAGTGAAGCAAAAGCCAAAATAAAGTCAAAACCTCTGCGGGAGGTGGGGGTGGCGTGTGGCACTCAATCCCTTGATGAGCAGACCCCAGAGGGACAAGCATGCCCGTGGGGCAGGCAGAGCTAAATAGCAGCCCAGGCCCAAAGCGGCCCCAAATGGCTGAGTGCCCTGAGCAAGATCATTTCACCTCTTTTGGTCTCAATTTCTTCTTGTACGTGTAACAAAAAAGCAAGAATAAGTCCAAACATAAGGGATAGGTCCTGTCCTAGATGAGAATTCCAAATTTGGTCAACACGCAGGTCTACCCACTGACTATTCACTTCCAACTTTTCAGAATCTTGAACACATCAGAGGCAGGCACTTTAAAGAATCTGACAGTAATCTCTCTATAAGAGAAATTGTAGTGGCTCTACTTCCCCTAGAGACCCAAATGCTCCCCCAATGAAAAGAGTTCTGGTGAGTGTGTGGGACAGATACCAGAAACACCCCCCAAGCCTTGAAGGCAGAGAGGGGAACCTTTCCCTACCTGCTGAAACAATCAGGGGTGACAGAAGGTGCTGAGCTCATCCTCTTGTCCAATAACATGTACACACAAGGCCAGAGCAACTTCCTTATTATCAAGTGTTCAAGTTCCTGGTCTTGGAGTGGTGTCTGTGAAGCCAGCAGACACACTTGGAATGCAAGGGCCTGGGACACCCCTGCTGTTGGCACTCACCTGCAGGCATGTACTGGTAGGTCCTTTGTGTAGTAGGTATCTTCTTCATCCTCTTCGAAGTTCAACTCGGCCAGCAACTGGCTGGTCTTGGCCACGCTGTCATCCACAGCCCCATTCTGCAGGATGCCCTCAGGTCCTCCAACCTACCGCAGAAGAGCAGCATCACCAGGCAAGCCTGCAGCCTCCAGGTCTCGAGCATGTGGCTTCCCCCCAAGTAAGCAGTCATGGCAACCCTCCTGTGAAGCACTGGCCTACTCTCCACTTTGAGACAGTTCAGAGTCTTCTGCTTTGAGTTTTCACATTCTCCCCTTCCCCATCAAACCTACCAACACCAAAACAGGGCACTGGTGGCCTTCATCATCTGCTCTGACTCCTGAGCAGCCAGACCCAACCAGGATGCAGAGGAAAATGCTTCGTTACCATCACTGAGGGTCACAGGAGCAAGATGACTTTTTAAAAACAAGCTAAAGTCCCCTCTGGAGACAGCTGCACAGTATCAGGCCAGAGGACCTGGAATCCCACAAAGTGAGTGGTCCTCCCAAAGCGAAAGCCCCGAGAAGTGACAGTTGTAAGCCCTGGAGATGTAAGAGAGCAGTTATCTCCTACAGACTTCTACTGCCAGCACCCTCTCCGGAAGGCAGACCTTCTTGATTACGAATTAGAAACTGAGTGTCAGGATAACCTTACTAAATGTATTAACTTTTATGTTACAATAGCAAACACATACAAACAGGCAACTTGAAGTAACTAAGCCATGAATTTCACAGGCACTTCTGCTGAGCTCACAAGTCCATTCAGGAGCACACAGACTCAGCTCCCCCAGGGGAACAGCAATCCCAATGCCAAACCCCAGGAACCTCAGGTGGCAATCAAGAGTCCTGTCATCTCCTCCCAGGGGCCACAGCCCATGCAAGGCTGGGTTAGACAATAGGAGCACTGTGTTGTGTGGTAACAAAATGTGGGGAGCAGTGAGAGGAGCCCCAGTGCAGACACCAGCCCTGACCCTTTGCAGAGCCCCTGACACCCAGAGCAGGGGCACCAAAAACCAGATCCAGCCCGACCTGAGCCAGCAGTGCCCACTGGGGCTTTCCCTATCCAAGCTCTGGCCGAGTCACCTGTAGAAGCCTAAGGACGGCAATTCTCAAGAAGGGAATTCTCAATTCCGGATATTTCAAAGGTACATTTGGGGTATCAGGAAGTCAGCATCCTATTGTAGGAACAGCTGTCTGTGATGCTTTCAGCCCAGATCAGAACCCCATTTCACAGTGTCAGCCACCACATTAACACGCTTTTTTCAGGAAGGCAACGACCAGATTAATTACAAAAAGAGTGTTGTTTTGTTAGAAAATTTTCTTTTCAAAGAGGAAAAAAATCAAAATCAACTTTTAGATTTTAATGCGAAGAAAACAATGCTGTAACATCATCTTTGTGAATTATCTTTTATTTTTTTTTTAAAAAGATTGTATTTATTTAATGTTAGAGAAGGAAGGGAGGGAGAAAGAGACACAGAAACATCAGTGTGTGGTTGCCTCTCACACATCCCCCACTGGGGACCTGACCCGCAACCCAGGCATGTGCCCTGACTGGGAATCGAACCAGCGACCCTTTGGTTTGCAGGCCGGTGCTCAATCCACTGGGCCACACCAGCCAGGGCACTTTATCTCCTTTAAGAAAATTGTGGTAAGATACACATAACATAAAATGTACCATCTTAGCCACTTTCAATATACAGTTTGGGGGCATTTAAATACATTCAGTGGTGTGTAACCATTCCCACCATCCAGCTCCAGAACTTTCTATCTTCCCAAACTCCATCCCCACTAAACACCAACTCCTCACCGGCTGCCCCCTGGCACCCACCATTCTGTTTTCTGTCTCTATGAACTTCTCTCCTCTAGGAACGTCACATAAATGGAGCCATGCAGTGCCTGGCCTTTTGTGTCTGGGTTATTTCACTCAGCACAATGTCCTCAAGGTTCATCCATGTTGTAGCGTGTGTGAGTTTCCTTCCTATTTTTAAGGCTTAATAATAATAAAAGGAATACCATTCCTTTTTTAAGGCTGAATACTCCACTGTAGAGATTCATCACATTTTGTTTATCTAGCCATGTGTCCATGGACGCTTGGGCTGCTTCTACCTTCTGGCTGCTGTGGTCCCGGGCACACAAACACCTCTTAGCGACCCTGCTTTCGTTTCTTTTGGATATTCACCCAGAGGTGGAGTTGCTGGGTCGTGTGGTCATTTTATGTTTAATTTTTTGAGGGATCACCAGACTTTTCCTCAGCAGCTGTACCATTTCTACATTCCCATCACAGTGTACAAGGGTTTTCCAATTTCTCCACATCCTCATCAACACTTGCTAGAATTTTTCTGTTAAAAATAAAAAAGCCATCCTAATGGACATGGGGTGGTATCTCATTGTGGTTTGGATTTTCATTTCTCTGATGGCTACCAATACCGAACATCTTTTTACCATGTGCTTCTCGGCCACTTGTATATCCTCTTTGGAGACATGTCTATTCAAGTCCTCTGCCCATTTTTAATTGGATTAAATTTTATTGGTTATCACTTCAAAGAGTCACCTCTCCATCTGACAATGCACCTCCTGACACATGTAGTAGCAACGCTGGTGTGGGGCTGCCAACAGGACCAGCACTACCGGCTCACAATGTCTCTTGGTGTGACTGTACCTAGGCATATTCATTTGGTTTTCTGAAAGTGTGTGCCTCAACTCATGGCAGTGAGGGGGACATCGGGACAGACACACACACACACACACACACACACACACACACACACAGGTATGTATCATGCTGCAGGGAGGTGGTCTAGAATGGGATCAGCCTGCAGGCCACCTTCTTGGGCTCAGAATGGTATTTACATTTTTAAATGATTGGACTAAAAATAGCCTCAATTTTGCTTCTTGTCCCATAAAGTATAGAGTATTTACTATCTAGCCCTTCGATAAAATGTTTACTCACTTCCAGTCTAGAAGAACTTCTAAAGTCTCTTATCAGGTTGCATAAGCCACTACATATAAAGATTTATTCTTGGTGCGATCTGAATCTTTACTTTCCTGAAACATCAAAATTAGTACGTGAAGTAAAAGGAAAGTGCACACCATCTGTGTGGCCCTCATCCTACCCACTCCTGCCTCACACTTCACCTCCTCTCCACAAGGGGTGGGGGGATGAGGCACCTCAGGAGCATGTTAGGCTCCTAAGGGAGCCTGACCAGCTGTGCCATGTATAGCCACGTGGCAACCCTCTCTAAACTACACTGACCCCTTCAGGCTTAGCAAGGGACAGAAATCTAGGTCCACTCTCTGGAACTCCAGGGAGACAACAGAATACACAGATCCAAGGTCAGGGAGACTTCCTGCACCCTCACAAAAGCTGGGAGAAGTACAGATCCCCCGAGGCTCAGGGGCCCTACAAGCTGCCTGGCTGGGGAGTGTGGTGTGGTCCCCCTCACTCATGTGCCTGTGAGCACACACACTCCTAGCTCTCACTAAGCCCCACTCCTGCCTGGCTGTAATCTGGCCACAACACAAATTGGCCTCTATAGCTGGGTTGTTAGTTTCTCCCTCTACTTTCTGGAAAGTTTTAAGATAACATTAACTTCAAAAATACATTTGACCTTAGAAACTGAAATGAGTTAAAGCACTAGAGAGTACCTGGCACAGCGAAGGCCCACAACCCATGTCAGGTGACACAATGGAAGGAATGCAGGGTGTGCTTGTCCTCAGCTGGCACGGGACTGAAGTCCTCCAAGGTCATCAACCCCTCATCTCCAGCCAGGACCACTGGATACTGCTGGGCTCAAGAGGGGCAGGGCAACCCTGCGTCCATGGACACCCTAAGCCTATCTCTAGGTACTGCATCACCGGGGAAATAGTTCCCTCTCCTCCTGTGCTCTGAACTCTCACTGTCCGAAGTCCATCTATGAGCTACTGAGCTGATCACGGCCTGCAGGGATTTTCTGCCCTAGAGAGTTCCATACTACCCACTACAGAACTCAGATGGTGCACATCAGAGCAGTAGGAAGAGAGGTCACTTCATGCCCACAGAGGAAAGTACATATATGCAAAAACTACTCCTCAATGTGCTAGAAAGAACTTTTAGACCACAGCTTTTACTCCAAACTTCATAAGCAACATACCACTCAATATGAAACAGACCTTTCTGTCCCCCAGTCTCTGAGTAAGCTGATGCCCCGGAGCCTTAGCATTCACCGTCCCTTGGTCTCCGCACAGCTGGCTCCTGGTCCTTTAGGTCTGAGCCCACAGGGCACCTCCTAGGGAGGCCTCCCCTGACCCTACCCAAAGAAACAGTGAGGCCAATATGCCTGTCCTGCTCTCTGCTGTGACCCCAGCACCCAGAACTGAGCCTACACCCCAGAAGGCCCTCATAGTGTTGGTTAAATAAATACATCTCATCCAAAACACAAAGACTGTGAAGTGATTCATTATTTATTCTTTTATTCCCAAGATTTAAATGTAAAAGAGGGAGTGGGAAATCACCTTTCCCTCAGGGTGCCTGAGGCAGAGAGGAGCTGCAGGCCTCTGAACCCCACCTCACAAAAAGGGTAACAGAAGGTCCAGCCTCTCCCTATTTTTGAAAAAGTTCCAAAATGAAATACCCACATACCCGACACCAGGGTCCACCAGCCACTCAGATTTCATTATGCCTGATCTCTCCTCCTCACTCTGCACGTACACTTTTATTTTCCTGATCAAATTTAGAGTTACTTTTTGTTTTACTGCGCTTTGCAAATATTGCATTTTTTTTTAATTGAAGGCAAAACCCCTCAGCAGCAAATCGATCACAACTCACTGAAAGCCCCAATGATGATGATGAGCATTATATAGCAATAAAGTATCTTTAAATTGAGCTATGTACACTGTTTCTTTAGACATACTGCTATTGTACACTTAATACAGACTACAGTATACTGTAGATGTAACTTTTATACACACCAGGAAACAAAAACACTGGCATGGCTGACTTCACTGCAGTGGTCTGGAACCACACCGTCTCCAAGGCGTGCCTGCACAGGCACCACGCTCAAGAGCAATACTGATACAACAGTGCTGTCCAATACGCACAGTGGGCACATTTCCCCAGTGTCCTAATGTCCTTTAAGGTTGTTTAAATTCAAGATCCAGTGAATGATCAGACATCATTGATGATGTCTCTTAGCCTCCTCCAATCTATTAGTTTTAATCACAGGACACTGAGAGTTGACCATTCTGGATTTACCAAGGCATGGTCCCACCCAAAAGAGAGTTGGGTTCTAGATAAAAGGTACTTGCCCTCCTCCCCCTTACAGTGGACCCTTGTTGTCGTCAACGGGCTGAGTCCACCCCTGCAGTTCATGTCCATGCTCCATGGATCCTAGACATGTCCCCAGCCACCTTGGGCTGGCCCTGCCTGCCTAGCTCTCAAAGGAGTCTGAGACTGAGGGGAAACCAACCGAACACCTGCAGGAAGAAGCAGCCAGGGTGTGTCCAGAAGGCAGGACACCTCACAGGACAATGACCCAACTGGAACCCAGTTTAGTGGCATAAATAGAAGGGGGAAGGGCTTCCCTGGAGAGCAGGACAGGTAGACATAACAATCACATTAATGTTGGACCTCAAAGAGGTCCTGACCAAGCAAATGCAACACTTTCTGACCAACGAAGAGTCTGACTGGGGAGAAAGGAAGCCCCATGTGTTAGATGGCCCTGAAATACTGTTGGCCCTATCCAGCTGACAACAGCAGTACAGCTACGAAGGAAAGGAGCCCTTTTATGTTTCTAGAAATGCGGATTAAATGTAGGGTCAATGGTTTGGTATGGCTAATTCTTATGGAACAACCTCAGAAGGAAGGTGAAGTAACACTTTAAAACACTTCAGTGAAGAAAATCAAAAAAAGGAGAGAGAAAAATCTTCACAATTGTCAAAACAAGGCAGTGGATGACAGGGTTTACTCTCACTACTCACACGTGAGAGAATCTATAATAAACATTTTTACACGATACAGGTGGCCACCTGGAATCCGCAGAAGCTCTATCAAATGCCTCTCACCCAAGGTGAGGAGAGCTACCTCTCCAGGCTGTCATCCCTGGCAGCTGAGCTCTGCAAGGAGCTGAAGCAGACAGGCAGGTGCCATCTTCGGTAGTGACAAAGGGCTCACAGAGCTCAGCAGGCAGCCTACATCTGCTCTGTCCAGAAGCCTCCTGGCAACAGTCCACAGGGATCCTGAGAGGCTCAGTCATCCGGCTCGCAAGCTGCTACTGGACCAACATATATAAAAAGGAACAGGACCCTTTGCCAGCCACAGGTCCACTCCACCTCCCACGTTTATCAGGGGAAGCAGCATTCTGCTCTCAAGGAAAGCACTTCCAGCAAGAAGAGTTCACAAATCCCCTGAGACCTGGAGACCCGGTTGGACTCACTTCCCCCTCTGCACCTTCCAAGGCCACACTCTACTCTGGGTCCCACTAAAACACAGCTGGGCATCATGGCTCTGTTCTGCAGGATGGACTGCCCTGGACCACCACAAGAGCAACCCGCCACAGCGATCCCCACAGCTGCCAAGAATCTGAACAACATCCTTCATACCTGTCACTCTGGTGGGGCCACTCCCTTTTCAGTTAAGGACCTTGCCCCTCTCAGGCCTCAAAGGGTATGCTGACCAGCAATACCCCCACTCACATCTTCAATCCAAGAGAAGCCCTGCCTCAGTCCCCAGGACCCTGGGCCTTGATGAAAACCACAGATAGGGCCCTGGCTGGTGTGGGTCAGTTGGTTAGAGCATGGTCTTGTGACTGGAAGGTTGTACGTTCCACTCCCAGTCAGGGCACACACCTGGGTTGTAGGTTCAATCCCAAGTCCAGGGTTGTGCGAGAAGCAATCAATTAACATTTCCGTCTCTCCCTTCCTCTTCCTCTAAAAGCAATGGGGGGTGGGAGGGGGGGTGGCAGAAACTCACGTCTGCTCCAGATATAACTCCTTGTGAGGACTTGGGAACAATGGGGCACCCAGTATAGGACAAGCACATGCCCTGGAGGGAGAGTGACCACTGCGGCAGCCTGGTACCACTGTAAGTTACATATTCACTTGAATGCACGCAGGCACACAGCCAACCACAGCACCCTCTGTCTGAACCCTTCTTCTGGCCCATGCCACACTCTGCTGGGTCTCCAGCCATCTGTTGAAGAGCCCTTCCTCTCAGGGGAGGTCAGGGCACCCCTCAGCAGCTCCGTGAGCCTTCAGATCCAGCTCAAACCCCTTGGCATGGCACATCAGACCCCACCTACACCCACTCGTTCTCCAAGCTCCATGCAGCACCCCATGCCCGCCCCCCTCCAGTGGGCATATGTTCCTGAACCACTACAAAGTCCCTTTGCAGGGCAGACCACTCCCTCTTCTGAGCCCTCACCATCCCTAAAGCCAACCGCAGTCTAGGCAGCACCTGTTGTTTCTAACAAAGCAGCTACAGTTGGCAAAAGACTCACTGCTTGTGCATGAAGAGGGGAGACCAAGCAGAACTGCTGAGAGCGCAGGAGTCAGTGACCGGGCTGAAGAGGCTAGCCTTCACTTCTGTGCCCTGCACAGAGGGGACAGAAGTAAATGGGGACCGACCCGTGAGGGCTCCCAGGTCTCACCTCCTGCCTCTGGACCCCAGTTCAGGGTCCAGCACATGGCAGCACATCTTCTCAATGTATGACCGGGAGTGGCTGAGCACGGGTCACCCAATTTCCCTATGTTACAGCTATTGTCCAAAGACTACAAAGATTAGCAAGAGCAAAACTGGAAGAGGCAAGAAGAGGTGGCGCGACAGAGAAACCAGAGGCAGCAAGTACCGAGGCCGACGGTCAGTCCTGCAAAGTTCCTAGAAAAACACTGACTTGCACACTTACAAATGAGAGGGCTCTACAGCACGTGATCATACCTCAATGAAGCTCTGGAAAGATGTCTCTTTCTGGTATGTAGGAGCTGAACTGAGAGACAACTTTAGTTTTTATTTAGTTAATATTGGTTTGTACTGGCATTAACTTTCCCCCTAATCTTCCTAAATCTGGGTAAAGAAACAGCTAAGTTGAATAAGAAGTCATTTCACTTACTCACCATTAACTAACACGACACCTCCCTTTGTTCTAATTGCTGGTTGAGTCCTCACCATTTGGAAACAAGCCCGGGAAACCCAACAAGGGGAAAAAGATAGATGAACACTTACCAGAGCTCCTGCTAGGTTACCAGTGTCTTTTCTATGACTTTCTCAAGGCACGCTTATATCACAGCTGAACTGCAGTCACAAAACCAGATGAAAAAATCCCCCTCCGATTTTAAACTCACCATTTTTAGGAACCCCTGGACTGTATCAAACTCACTTCTCCTCGTCATAAGCTATGGTCCAGTAATCAGAAGAGAATCTGTTTCCCTGATGGTCAAGGATATGTCGGGACAGCATTCCACAAATTCTAAGGGCAGCAGGAGTATGGTTTTGAAGACTAGGTAACAACTCTATCCAAGTATCTTCCCACTTGAAAAGGAAAAAGCAGCCCAAGTTTGGGTACTCAGGACTATAACTGAATAAGAGCCTCTGTGTATCCAGTCACCTATTCAAAGCCACTGGGTTGTTTCCGCTCTGGGGCTCTCATGAACGAAGCTGCTGTAACACTCTCAGCAACCCCACATTTGGGCGACTGCCTTGTTTCTCTGCTGGACCACAGAGCTATGGGTGACCATCCCATCAGCAAGGTATGAGAGCTCCAAGTAGTATTTCCAGCTTTAAAAAAAACAGAGCCACTCAAATGAGTGGGCAGTGGTATCTCCCTATGATTTTTACCTTACATTGAGATACAACTGATGTAATATATGACATATGTTTAAAGTGTGTAATTTTATATACTTTACATATGTCACATATGTAAACACTCACAACCAGACAATGAACAGATTCACCACCCCCAAATCCCCTGGTGCCCTTTGTCATCCCTCCCTCCCTCCTCTCTTTCCTCTCCTCCCCCCAACCACAGACCCGTTTTCTACTACTCAAGAGTTAGTCAGCACTTCTGGAGCTTTACGTGAACGGAATCAGTAAGAGTATATACAGATGGTTCCTGACATGATTTTTCTGTGAGAAAGCAAGGTGCAGTCAGTACAAACTTTTGATTTTTCCCTGGGCTAGCGATATGTGGTATGATACTCACTCGTAAGGCTGGACAGCAGCAGCGAGATGATTTTCCCAATTATAGGCTAATGTCAGTGTTCTGAGCCCTAAGGTAGGCTAGACTAAGCTATGACATTCACTAGTTTAGGTGCATTAAATGCATTTCTGAGTCATATTTTCAGCTTACAATAGGTTTATCTGGATGTGACCCCATTGCTAAGTCAAGGAGCATCTTCTCTTTTGTCAAAGTGCTTCTTTCACTCAGTGTAATTATTGGGACATGCAGCCATACTGTTGCATGTATTAAGAGTTTGCTCTTGTTTTTTAGTTGGGTATTATTCCTAACTCTTAGATTTTCACCCTAATTCCAATCTTTACAGGAGACACAATTGTAGCAACAGCCAAGAAGAAATTTTCCTACTATACAGACCAGAAGGGTTCTAACACCAGCTATTAGGAAAAGGACTTCTGAAATTATTGTTCCCAGTCCTTTGGGGGTGGGGAAAAAACCAGGAAAGGGTCAGCTGCTCAAACGGAAACTGTCTAAGGACATTTGGCAGGGCTATGTCAGCACTCTTCACCCCGGGATCTCCGGGATCTCCGGGGATTTGATAAATATCCATTTCATTTCATAAACAAGAAAATGAGTGTTACCTGAACCAACACCAGAACTCAGCAGGACTCACTCCTGCCTGCCATTCTCCCATCCTGGCCAGGACAGACGTCCTGCCTCTAAACAAACTTTAAGGTAAAAACCAACTGTGCAAAACTGGCAGTCGGGACCGATATTAGAAAGTGGCTGCACACTGAAAAACAAACAGCCTGGCAGCTCCTGAGAGAGTTACGCAGTCACCACATGACCGGCAGTTTCACTGAAGACACATGCCCACAAAGAACCTTATACACCAGTGTTCACGGCAGCACTGCTCATAAAGGTAAGAGTGGGAACAACCCAATGTCCACCAGCAGACGTGTGGGCAAGCAAACCGGGGTCTGTCCACCCGCAAGGGCTGCACAGCACTTGCACTTTACAACCACTCATCCAGTAAGATCAAATCAAAAGGCATTCAGAAGGGGAGGTTCCCTCAGTCTCTCTTGGAAGCCCCATCATATAGTCGGTTACACAGACAGCTCCAGGACAAACAACAAAAGTCTTCTCAAATGCTGCAGGTAGCCAATGCCACCAAATGGCAGAGGAGATAATCAACTTTTTTCCACTTTCTGATTCTATTCAGACTTTCCTGCCCCCAAATTCAGGGACTCCTTTTGGGACACAAAGGATTTAACTCCCCTCCCACAAACACAAATCAAAAGCTAGGCTATAGCCCTGCCTGGTGTGGCTAAGTGGGTTGGGCATCATCCCACAAACAGAAGGGTCACCAGTTGGATTCCCAGTCAGGGCACATGCCTGGGTTGTGGGCTGGGCCCCTGGTTGGAGGTGCACAAGAGGCAACCCATCAATATTTCTCTCCCTCTCTTTCTCCCTCCCTCCCCCCCTCTAAAAATAAATAAATATTTTTTTTTTTTTTTAAGTCTACAAGTGGGTTAACTAAACATCAAGGTTAACTAAAAGGAAGGAGGGACAGCTCCTTTTGATATCATCAGAACTCAAGTGAGCTCAACTGCAATGTTTATCTCCGGTGGAGATTTTAATGCTTCTATTTTGTACAGCTCAGTGTTCAGGTGCAAGGAAATAAATTGATTATTTCAACTGAAAAAGAAGGACATGCCTTCAATTAATTGAAAACACAAGGAACAAAACTAGAACCAGAGATGCCCCAGGTTTGCTATTTTGTGTTAGCTAGTTAAAAAGATCTGTAATAAAACTATTACCTTTCACAACCCTGGGCTGCCACAGATCATGGCACACTGCTCTACCAAGACATCTTTATCCTTGACCTTCCAGACACACTGAGCAGAAGTGAGGGACGGCACTCTCAGGTCCACTCATACATTAGTCCAGATTCCATATGTTGAAAAATA
Source organism: Macrotus californicus (assembly GCA_007922815.1). NCBI lineage: Eukaryota > Metazoa > Chordata > Mammalia > Chiroptera > Phyllostomidae > Macrotus > Macrotus californicus. The sequence continues at coordinate 63,679 of VMDR010002833.1, forward strand.
ACAAAACCAAAACTGCTATGTCCCATTTCATAGCTGTGGAAACAGAGATGTCTAGAGTCTGAGACTAGAGATGTGATCACACACCTCCCACAGCTCATTCTTCTCTCCAAGCAAACTCTCCCCTCTCCCCTCCCTCCATCCACCACATGTAAACAAAATCGAAAAACACACATATTCTTGCACACCTGTTCTCCCTGCTGTCCCACCCATGAGGCTTCCATTTTAAGGAATCTGGGGTTAGAATGAGTCAAATGTTTTCTGCTTCTATTAGGGGCTAAAAGAAAGTCCAAGTGGGTGGTCTACCCACGGAGAGTGACTCAACCAACTAGACTCCCAAACAGAATGCAAGCCCCCATCTGCCAGAAAGGGGTGTGAGCTCACTCTGGCCGACTGCGGAGTAGCTTCCCTAGCCCTGGCACTGGGTCCTCATGCCATGGGACACCTGTGACAGGTGAGCCTTGTACCTCTTTCCTGGCTTACAATTCAGGAAAATAAACCCGAGGGAGGTGCCAGGCACAGGGAAACCTGGTGAGTGGAATCTGAGATACAGAAGATGACGGCCGCATTTCCCAGGACTCCAGGCAGCCCCTTCTCCCACCTCTGAGGCCGGGATCCAGATCCAGGAAGTGTATGCCTGATACTTCTCATAAGCCAAACCCGAATTTAAAATACCCACGTAGCTTTCAGCAAATGTTCACATCATTAAAAACAAAAGTACCCGATGTGGCAGGCCCATTTATGTAAAACCACTCTCACTGCCCACTGGAGGAACAAACTCAAACCCAACTTTTCCAAGGCACGGCTGTATTGTTATGTAACCCTTCGGGTTCAGCAACAGGCAATGCAAGAAGGAAAAACAAAATGCAACCTGCCTCTAAAATAGTATCAATAGCCAGCGAGTATGGAGTTCTCCACTGGAGGCAAAAATTCCGTTTCTGCTCCAGGAGCCTCCACTTTCCCCACGCAAGAGTCCCTGGCCTGGGGAAATTTGATCCCGACCCTCGGTGGGTGTGAATGGGGGTTGCCCAGGTGGCTGCCACCACAAGTGGGAGGAGTGGGGCAGGACTCGGGTTCGGCCGGAGGGAGGATCCGGGTAGATCTTCCCAGACCCAGATGAGGGGCACTGGGGGACAGGTCACCCCGACCTGGGCGGAGACCGGCCTAGGGCAGGTCACCTCGGACGGGCTCAGAAGAGGACTTGGGGAAAGTCACCTAAGACTTGACCTGAACTAGTTCGGGACCTAGCCTTAGAGGTACTCAAGGCAGATCACCCAGAGACAAACAGAGCGAGGTCCGGAGCAGGTCTACCCTGCGCCCAGGAGGAGTATGAGAACCGAGACAGGTTACTCTGAATTTGACCAGTAGGGGGTCCCAAGATAGATTACTCCGGACCCGGCCGGAGTGAAGGACCCGGAACAGGTTACTCCGCGGCCGCCCCGGCAGGTTACCCGGCCGGAGGGGGGAGCCGGCTCAGGTCCCTGGGCGCTGAGGCCCGGCTCGGCTTCCGGCGCCGCCATGTGCCGCTCACCTGGGCGTCGAGCTGTCCGGCCGTAGCGCCCGCACCCGCGCCGACCGGGACCCCCGGGCCGCCACCTCCCGGGCCACCGGGGCCTCCGGGAGGCGTCTGCGTCTGGCTGGGTAGCGTGAAGTCGGTGAACTCGAACTCGGAGCCCTGCGTGTCGGCGCCGAGAAGCTCAGCCTCCTCAGTGTCCAAGAAGGTGAGCGTCTGCGAGCTGGGCCCGTACGCCTCCACGCTCATGGTGCCGCCGCGCAGGGCCCGCAGGCCGTCCCCGCGTCGCACTCGAGCCCGCCGCCGCGCTGAGGCCTAGGCCGCCGGCCTCCGGCCGCAGCCGTCGCCTCGTCTGCGCCCCTGGACTGGACCGAAACGCCCACAGGGGCGCGAGCCGGGCCGCGAGCCTCGTGCTGAGCCGCTACAGCCACCACCTGTGAGACCCTCAGCGTCGCCGCTCCCCTCGGAGCCGCCAGCCGCTAGCAACCCCCAGCAGGAACCGCCGCCGCCGCCGCCGCCACCGCCGACGTGCGCGTACGCGAACCTGACGCCGGTTACGTGCGCGTGCGCGAGTTTGCCTTCAGCGCAGGCGCGCGCGCTCCTCGCCGAGGCCTCCCTGCAAGCGGGGCTGCCCGGGCCGCGGGAGGCTGTGGAGGCGGGGCTTCCAACTGTCTTGGCCACAGCTGCACGAACACGTGGCCCCGTCCCAGCTTCTGCTTGCTTCGTGGCGCCTGGGCGGCGGGCGATGCGAACGTGGTGGTCGGTGTTGTCCCTTGGATTAATTGAGCACTAACTGAATGCTCTACATAGGTGGAACACTGTCGAGCATATGTTCGTGATACAGTCTTTGCTGTTAAGTCAGCCAGGCAACTGCTCAGCTAGCTGCCTGCTGAGCAGCCTGGCACCCAGGAATAGGGAAGAGTCACACACAGGAACTATGCTATTCACTGAGCTTTTATTGAATGCAGGTTCACTCAAAGCAGAACATCAATGTACATTAATATCCTACTCACACTCTAACAATCTAAGAAAAATGTAACATACACACACAGCGATCAATGGGGAGTAACGAATCCAAGTCCCAGAGTCTCAGTCCGCAGGTCCAGGAGACAGCACCGTGGGAGTTGTCAGCATCTTGTAAAGAAGCATTTCCAGAGCCAGGTGGGCAGCAGGGCATACAGAGTCCCCAGTCCAATAGGGCAGAGCATCTGGCAGCCGATGCCAAGGGAGATCAGCATGGCATGGAGCAGCACTTTGATGTGTGGAGCTCCGCTGCCTCAGCAGTGGTCTGGAACCTGCCTCAGTTATACTTTGAAAATTGTGTACTCCACTACTCCACCCCTGTCGATAAATGTCTTGGCACCCCTGCTGCCAAGTGTGGAATTTGCCCAGGAGCCTATCTATGGGTGGTCCCACTCAGCAAACATGGCTATTCTGCAGATATCTTAAGTGTGTCTCCTTGCCAGATGTATCTGCTCTTAGGTAGTTTCCCCTCTTGAACCAAAGTGTCATGGCTGAAAAGTGTCATGGCTGACTGAGTCATTTTGGCTGACATAAGTGACTCTACTTTGTTTTATATACTTTATGCTATCATTTTTTTAAGATTTTATTTATTCATTTTTAGAGAGAGGAGAAGAGAAGGAGAAAGAGGGAGAGAAATATCAACGTGGGGTTGCCTCTCATGCACCCCACACCGGAGACCTGGCCCACAACCCAGGCATGTGCCCTGACTGGGAATCGAACCGGTAACCCCTTGGTTCCCAGCCCGTGCTCAATCCACTGAGCTACACCAGCCAGGGCTACTTTATGCTATCTTGATCGGATCATATATACTTGATCATATATACTTATGCTATCTAATGCTGTTTTATTGGTCCTGATCGCCACAAACACCCAGCTGAGGAGGCATGGCAGGGACAGTACACCCCCATCTCTTGGAAATGCCCCTTGGGCCTCAGTTTCTGCATCTGTAAAATGGAGGTGCCTGCAAATAATAGGTGCTCAGTGTGCCTTTGTTGAATAAACAAATGGGGACATCCTATAGCACAGAGTCTGGTGCATGGAAATGGTGTCTGCTGCTTCAGACAATAATATTCAGAGACATGTATAGCAAAGCGATTGGGACCACTTGCTCTGGTGTGAAATCCACACCTGGTCGGCTACCAGCTGTGTGACTCTGTACAAGTGACTTCACCTGTCTGAGCCTCGAGTTCCCTGGAAAAGGGAAATAATCATCAGTAAGACGGCATAAAGAATAAATGAGCTGCTAGTCACTGCCTTGATATTTAGAAAGTTCCACATGGATGGGGGTTGGCTATGTTAATCACAGGGTCTTCCCCATGCAGAGAATAATAACCACACACAGTAGGCACTCAGTTAAAGGTTGTCCAAGTTCAGCCACTGGTTTAAGAGCCTTAATCTCCTTAAATTCTGAGGCTCAGCTTCCTTTTTTGTAGAGTGTCCTGGAGAAGCCCCCAGGTTCCAATGACATGGTAGCCAGGATTCCAGACCTATTACTTAGCCCTCCTTTCCCTGTCACCCCAAAACCTTCCTCTGATGGAGCCCTCTTCATAGGCTGCATTCATCGTAACTGTGATTAAATTATTGTCAGTGTGATCATTTGTCTAATGGGCATCATTTTCTGTAGAGGATGCTGAGGGTGCCCCACCCAGAACGTTTTCACTGGCTGGTGTACTCCTACGCCAGCTGCTCCAAGTATTGGCCTGCTAACAGCTCACAGCCACCCCTTGTGAATTGCCCTTGATCAAACTGCCTCATCGGGGAGAGTCTGCCTGCCCCTCGAAAACACACACACACACACACACCCTAGGGAAGACCACACTGAATGGTATGGGGCCCACCCCTTGCATCCAAGTGGGACCACTCCAGCGGTTTCAAGCTCTAGGGCTCCCCTCTCAGCCAGGTCATACTGAGGCTTGACTCCAACTGAGCCCACTTCCTTGCCTGACCCTTCTCTAACTGGCCTTGTGTCCCTTACTCCCTCATACATTTCTCCCAAACTGATAGGACCCTGAATCTCATCTCAGGCTTTACTTCTAGAGAACCAATTCAAGCCAAGGTAAAAGCCAGCTCTTTGAGGGCAGGCACTGTGTCAGTTTTGTTTGCTGTTGTATTGCCAAGGCCTGGCAGGACAGGGAGCACACAGTGCTCGACAAATATTGCACAGGACAACTCGTGAGCCTTTGTCACTGCTTGGAGAGAACAAGAAAGAGTCCTATTACTCATGTTCATAGGTTGAAGGGATGACTAAAAGGATCATTACATTTTGTCAAAATCTTCTGTTTGCAGTCACCTCTGGCACGTTTGTCCCATGACTCCTCCCAGAAATGGCTATCATGACCCAAACTGACACTATTATGTGCCGGATGGGGAGCAACCAGAAGTCTTGTCCAGGCTGCTGGATACGGAAACCGGTGCAGCTACTTGGAGAGGCAGTTTGACAGTTTTTTCAAAAGTTAAACGTGGCCTGGGCTGCTTCTCGCTTTTGCTCAGGCCCGTGGCCTGGCAGGATGGGCAAGTGTCATGGTCTTATACGGCCAAGAAGCTCCGGAGCCACTGACGAGATCAGAAGTGGCATGACAAGCAGTACAATGTAAGCCCATTTGGGCACAGCCCTGAAGGCCGACCCTTTTGGAAGCGCTTCCCATGCAAAGGGAATTGTGCTGGGAAAAGTAGGTGTTGAAGCCAAGCAGCCGAATTCTGCCACGAAGGAGAGTGTCAGTGACCAGCTAATCAACAACGGCAGAAAAAATCACAGCCTTTGTACCCAATGATGGTGGTTTGAATTTTATTGAGGAAAATGATGAAGCTCTGGTTGCTGGATTTGGTCGCAAAGGTCATGCTGTTGGTGACATTCCTAGAGTTCCCTTTAACGGTTGTTAAAGTAGCAATGTCTCTCTTTTGGCCTTATAGAAAGGTAAGAAGGGAATACCAAAATCATAAGTTCTGATGGTGAAGACACACTAGTAATAAACTTTCATGTGCCTAAAAAAAAAAAGTTAAACGTGGACCCAGCATGGGAGCCAGCCTTTCTCCCTTTTGGTATTTACCAGAGAGAAAGCAGACCTTGTGTACAAATGCTCACGGTGGCTTTATTTGCAATTGTCCCAAACTGGAAATAATCAGAATGCCCATCATCAGGAGAATGGATGAACACACAACATACTTCTCATTGATAAAAAGGGGTGAACTACTGACACTCAGAACAACACAGATGTACCTCCAAGGCGTCATGATGAGTGAAAGAAGCCAGACCCAAAAGGGCACAAACTGTAAAATTCCATTGATAAGCTATTCTATTGCTCACTTCGGCAGCACATATACTACAAGCTGTTTTAGAAAGTGAAAACTAGTAAGTGTGAAGAGATAGAAAACAGGTCAGAGGTTGTCTGGGGAGGGGCGGAAAGGAGGGGTGACAAAGGCAGGAGGAAATCCATTTGGGGTGACAGCTGTGTTCACTATCTTGATAAAGGTGATGGTTTCACAGGCGTAGGTGTATGTTAAACCCATTGAATTGCACATGTTAAACTGCAGTCTGTGCACAGTTTTTGGTATGTCAATCATAACTCAATAATGCTGTTTTAAATTAACTCAATAATTACTGTTTTAAAAAGTAACGTTGCCCTGGCTGGTGTGGCTCAGTGGATTGAGCGCTGGCCTGTGAACTAAAGGGTCGCAGGTCCGATTCCCAGTCAGGGCACATGCCTGGGCTATAGGCCAGGTCCCCAGTAGGGGGCGTGTGAGAGGCAACCCCACATTGATGTTCCTCTCCCTCCCTTCCTCCCTGTCTAAAAATAAACAAATAAAATCTTTAAAAAAAAAAAAAAGTAACATCCATGACAGGTAGTATTATGTGAAAAATGTGTGTGTAAAAAAAATATAGGGCGGGACAAAAGTAGATGTACAGCTGTTTGTATGGAAAAATAATACAATAATGAATAAGTACAGTACAAGAATAAACTCTGTGGTTTGTACTCACAACTGTAAACCTGCTTTTGCCCCCCTCTGAATAACAAAGGAACTAAACGCTGTGACTCACAGATCCCTATACACCCATGTGCACTAGTGACAGTAGCCAGGAGGTGGAAACAACCCCAATGTCCATCAGCTGATGAATGAATAAAAATGGCCCCGCCACACAATGGAATATTATTAAGTCATGAAAAGGAGCGAAGCAGTGACACAGGCTACAACATGTATGAACCTTGACAACATCACGCTGAGTGAAAGAAGCCAGACACTAAAACCACAGAGCGTATTATTCCATTCATATAAAATGTCCAGAACAGGCAAATCCATAGCAACAGAAAGCAGAGCAGATGCTGCTGGGGGGTTGGAGGGCAGGGGAGATGCTTAATGGATGCTGGGTTTCTGTTTGGGGCAGTGAGAAGTTTTGGAGGTAGATAATGGTGATAATTGTACAGCATTTCATGAATGTACTTAATGCCACTATATTTTACAGTTAAAATGGCAAATTTGGTTATATTTTACCAAAATAAAAGTTTAAAAAATAAAATTCAAATAAAAAGAAAAATGTACATGGCTATGTTCTAACCATGTAGGATAGGCCATGGCTGAGCCTGGGTTAACTAGAGTAGGTTTGGATTCACATCCTTACCCTGCTATCAGTTTGCTGTGTGACCTCTCTCAAATGTCTCGGCCTCTCTGTGCCTCACCTGTGAAAAGGGATTCTAATGGTCCCAACAACCCAAAGTGTGTTATGTGAAGAGCTTAGGGCAGCACCTGGCCACCAGCCCTCAAATGTCAGCTCTTTGCAAATTATCAGCCTTTTCGTTTTGTCTACATTTTAATAATTCATTATTGAAATTAAAAAAAAGAAAACTAAACTAAACTTAAACATTTCAGACCACACAAAGTCCCCTCGGGCCCCACTTCAGGTGTGTGTTCCTCTCAGCCCAGGTAGATCTCAACCAATCCCAGGCCCATCCAACTTGGTGATTTAAGCCGGCCTGAAGTCACAACTGTGCCCAAGGGCCAGCCCAGCCTCTCCTCGAATTCCATGCCAGCCTCCAAGTCCAGGGAAGTGGAATTCTTCTCTCGTAGCAAGAGAGATCCCTTGAGGGTAAACAGCCCGTGGCCACCACAGGGACATTCTAGGACTTTAGGAAAAGGACATTTAGGATCCTGCAGCTGCTTTCCCCCCCATCCAGCCACCAGCCTCTTTGAAACTCTTTATGAGGCTCCCAGCTCCCATAGATGTGGTCCTGGGGACCACACCCTTGTTGAGAGGTGGCTGGCCCTGTCAGACTGTGGACTGGACCCTGTCTGGGGCCCTCCCAGGCATAGTGGGCACTTGTGGGTTTCTGTGGGCCCCCCTTCTGCAGCCCCATTCTTGCTTCACAGGAGCCCCTTGTGGGGCATGGATGTGTGGCCAAGGCCCCAGCAATGCTGGTGGGAAAATAAAAATACAGTAGGCATGTGTGTGTATTTCATTGCCTCCTCTGCTCTCTGAACGGTCTCTTTGAAGGTGGTGATGGGTTCACAGCAGGCCTTGGGTGGGGGGTGGGGGGTAGCAGGCGGCCACCTTGATTCTAATTCAATCACAGGCTGCTTTTTGGGAGGATGTGCTGAGGTGTCTGGAGAGGTGGGTTTTGGCCTGGCCTCAGAGCTCTGGCTCCCAGAGACTCAAAGCTGCCATTGAGGGTGGTAGGGCCATCCAGGGTTTCCCGGAGGAAGACAGCCCCCTGGGGACCCCCTTCATTCCCACACCAGGCTGCATGCTGGCATACATTTTGAGTGGAATTTCACTGTGGCTATTTTAGAAGGTGTTGGGGTAGGAAACTAACTAGCACCTCCCAGTGGGTCCAACCCCATGTCACTTACTGTCTCCAACTGCAGATAGCAGTGCAGCCTCTTCCAGCAGCAAGGTGGACAACAGACAAAGTCATCAGGACCCAGTAGCTGGTGCAGTGTGTTAGAAGGTGATAAGGTGTGGCTCGGTGGGTTGGACATGGTCCTGCAAACCAAAAGGTCACAGGTTCGATTCCTGGTCAGGGCACATGCCTGGGCTGCGAGCCAGGTCCCCAGTTAGGGGCATGCAAGAGGCAACCGATCGCTGTTTCTCCTGTACATCAGTGTTTCTGTCCCTCTCTTTCTCCCTCCTTTCCCCTCTCTCTAAAAATAAAGAAGTCAAATATTTTTTAAAAAAGAAAAAGAATGTGATAAAGGGTCAAATAGAAAATGGACCACATCGCACCCACTAGGATGGCTATAATCCAAAATGGAAAATAACAAGTGGTGTCAAGGACACGGGGAAATCGAAACCCTCGGGCATGGCCAGTGGGAATGTAAAATGACGCAGCCGCTGTGGAAAAAATCTAGCAGTTCCTCAAAAAGTTAAATATAGAGTGACCATGTGACCCAGAAATTCCACTTCTGAGTATATATCCCAAATAATTGAAAGCAGGGATTCAAAGAGACAGTGTACAGACTTGTTCACAGCAGTATTATTCGTGATCGCCAAAAGACGGAGACAACCCAAAAGCCCATCAGCAGAAGAACAGATAAACAGAAAGTGATTAGGTTCTAGTTTCTTATTTTGAGGAACCTCCACACTGTTTTCTGTAGCGGCTGCACCATTTTACATTCCCGCCAACAGCGCCACATACTCCTCAGCATTAGTTGTTTTCTGCAGGGGTTTTTGATGGTAACCATCTTAATGGGTGTGAGGTGATATCTCATTGTGGTTTTGATGTGCATTTTCCTGGTGATTAGCCAAGTGGAGCAGCAAAAAAATTTTTAGCATAAGCCTATCGGAAGTAATATTTGGAGTATACTTATCCTAAAAAATTATTTGTTGTTTATCTGAATTCAAATTCAGCTGGGCATCCTGTATTTTTTTAATTTGTTTTTTCATTATGGTAAAATATACATAACAAAATTACCATTTGAACCATTTTTAAGTGTACAAATTTATTGGCATCTAGTATATTCACAGTGTCATGCTACCACCACCTCTATCTAGTTCCAGAACTTTTCCATCATCCCCCCAAACAGACAGGGCGTCTGTATTTTATCTGGGGACCCTAGCCCTGTGGAAAACAGTGAATGCATCTCCTTGTCCATCTCATGGGCACGTGAATCCTTTCTGATCCTTCTTTCTAATCAAAATAGAAAAGGATTCAGTGGCCAAACTAATGGCAACGCGCAACATACCTGAAGCTTCGGGAATACACTCTGTCCTGGTCTCCCTGTCCACGCAGTAGCTGGATGGGGCGGCCACTCCCTCAGGCCTGTGGTAGTCTGTGACCATTGTCCAGGGCCCATCTGGTGCCTGTAGGGCCCACCAAAGGATTAAACAGACAAGTCAAGGACCCCTCCCTGCAAACTATAGGCCTTTGACAGTGGCCTAATCTTCATGGATAGGATGTTTCCATTTTGCTGCTCGGGCTGGGGGTGGGGACAGCTTCAGAGGATTCCTATGGCCTCTTCCACTCTTATACTCCCCAGGACAGTGACTCAGAGGTGGCAGTTTCTCCCGCTTGTAAGCATATTCATTCTCATCAGCTCTAATCACACAGTTGGGGATGGACGAGCTGGTCCGCTGTGAGCTGGACTTCCCCCAGGACTCCATTTGCTACCTGACTCCCAACCTCTGTACTCTCAGGCTGCAGGCCGCTGCGGCGATTCCTTGATCTGCGGGTATCCATGTCAACTCGTCCCATATTTGTTAGTCCTTGAAATATCTGGGCACCCCCTTCTGCGGTGGACAGTCGCTTGAGCAGAAGACCACAGGTCACTGTGGGGAGGGACAGAGTAGGGAGTTGTCACAGTACAAACTCACCACCGAGTCCTCCCTCCTGGCAACTGACCAGCTCTTCAGTGGGGTTCAGGTCTGTTAACCAGCGAAGAGGTCATGACTCTTTACTGGGGCGCCCACCCTCAGCGTCCTGCTCTTCTGCTCTTGCTCTTTCGGATTGTGGGTGTTAATTAAGTGGCCATCCATCCATCTCACCTTGGCCTATAAAGACTTGAAAAACACACTAACAAGGTATCTAACAGCCCAGGCCACATCTCTGGGATGACCCCAACCCCTCTTAAAGGGCCTGCCAGAGGAAACTGAGGACTGCCCAAAGAATTGCCTGTTTGTTGCAGCTCCACCTGAAGACGCCCCGACTCCCCACCTCTGTGGGAGAGGAGCAGCTGAACTTCCCTGAGTGCCCATTAGCAAGGCCAGATGGATTCCATGTGGACCCACTCCTCTTCCTGCTTTCTGTAATTTTTTACCTCCCTGACTCTCCAGAGCCCCCACTCAATCCCCTCTCTGTTCCCCCATTCTCTCCTGAAAGTTGAGTTCACTCCACACTGTACCTTTTCCTTATCGTTATAGTATGCTACTGATTTAAATCTACCCTGACCACTTTAGTGTCCACCATTGTTTCTCTCTGACAAGGTGGAGTTTCTTCTACCTCAGGGAAACCTCAGTTTTATTCTTTTAATGCTTTTTTAAATAAAGACTTTATTTATTTATTTTTAGAGAGGGGAAGGGAAGGAGAAAGGGAGAGAAACATCAATGTGTGGTTGCCTCTCTAGCACCCGCTACTGGGGACCTGGCCCACAATCCAGCCATGTGCCCTGACTGGGAATCAATACCGCGACCCTTTGGTTTGCAGTCCGGTGCTCAGTCCACTGAGCCACACCGGACAGCTCAGTTTTATTCTTAAGACCTCTCAGCTTATTGGTGAAGCCTGCCCTGATTATTTAGGATTACTTGGTTGTGAATGTTACCATGGCAACACCTAAAACTCACCATCATGCTGCTTTAGGATAATTGAAGGCTCTGGTTCTTGGCCCACCCAGCCTCTAGTATTTAGGACATCAGGAACATGGACGAGCCCAGCTCTGTGACAGCCTGCAGAGGAGGCCACTGCCCACCTGCTGCTGGCGCCACTCTCTGAATACCTTAGGAGATGGTGTGTCCTGTGGGCCCTCCCACGGAGCATGATCCTAGGGGGTGTTTCCACATCCATTCCAGTATGTCCACCACCCTCTGTTTCTGCCAGGACAGCTCACCTGGGCATTTTCACTCTGTTCAGCCTGGGCTGGTGCTTTCTCCAGGCTTCTAACCAGAGGCACTATCACTCCCTGAGGGCCTGGCCCAGATGTTAAAACCTATGTTCCAAGAAAGTAACCCCTCCCCCACCATGTTCTAGCTCACCTGGCCCATGGATAAAACACCTTCAAAAAGAACTGAAAGCGGAGACTCAAACAGATGGTGGCACATGCATGTGCCCAGCAGCATCATTCACAATAGCTTAAACGTGGAAGCAGTGTGGTAAGCGCCCACTGACAGATGATAGCACAGTCATACAATAGAATATTATCCAGCCATAAAGAGGAAGGAAATTCTGGCACACGCTACAGCATGGATGAACCTTGAGACCATTATGCTAAGTGAATTGAGCCAGATACAAAAGAATAAATGCTGTGTGATTCTGCTTATATGAGTCACCTAAAATCATCAGATTCATGGAGACAGAACATAGAATTATGGTTGTCAGGAGCTGGGGCAGGGGGATGGGAGTCAGTGTTCACTGGGGACAGGGTTTCAGTTTGGGAAGATGCAAGAGTTCTACAGACAGATGGTGGCGGCTGCACAGCAACGCGAAGGAGCCTGATGCCACTGAGCTGGACCCTTAGAAATGTATAGGACGGCAAATTTTATGCTATTTTACTGCAATTTTTAAAAAAGAGAGGAGATCAAGAGAAACTTAAGGGACATGACAACCAAATGGGGACTTCATTTGGAACCTGATTCTAACACACTGACGGTAAACAGTCCACTTTTGAGACAGCTGAGGAAATTGGAATATACATAACACATCATTACATATGAAGTCCCCATGGGTTTGAAGCTGCGTAAGGAGCAAAGCAATAGAGAAATGACTTTAGGCCTTGGGTTGCTTTAAAATGTCTCAGCAAATAAAATAAACAATAAATTAAAAATAGAGTAACCTTGAAAACACTATGTTCAATGAAAGAAGCTAGACACAAAAGGCCACATATGTGACCCTTTCTATTTATTTTCATTTTATTTATTGATTGATTTTAGAGAAAGGTAAAGGGAGAGAGAGAGAAACATCAATTTGTTGTTCCACTTACTTATGCATTCATTTGATTCTTGTATGTGCCTTGACCAGGGATAGAACTCGCAACCTTGGCATATTGGGCTGATGCTCTAACCAACTGACAACCGGCCAGGGCTATCTGTTCCTTTTTTATTTTTTTAAAGATTTTATTTATTTATTTTTAGAGAGAGGGAAAGTGGGGGCGAGAAAGAGAGCAAGAGAAACAGAAGTTGGTTTCCTCTTGAACCCGTCCCAACCATGCCAGGAATGGAGCTTGCTACCCAGGCATGTGCCCTAACCGGGAATCAAACCCGCAACCTTTTGGTTTGCAGGACAACACCCAACCAACCGAGCCACACCAGTCAGGGCTATATGATCCTTTTTATATGAAATGTCTGGAAAAGGCAAATCCACAGGGACAAAAAGCACATCAGTGGTTGTCAGGGGCCAGGAGAGGCAGGATGAGGAGTGACTGCCAATGGAGACAGGGTCTCCTTGTGGGGTTATGGAAATGTTCTGGAACTAGATAGAAGTGCTGGTTGTACAACATGTTGAATGTGCTAATGCCACCAAGTTGTTCGCTTCAGAATGGTGAATTTCACCACTTTGGAACTGCTCTGCTTGTCCCAGCACTATCTTGGGCAAGCTGCCACCCTCCCTGGCCTCCGTTTTCAGCCCTGTGACATGAGGGAAATGGCCTCACCCACCCACCCAGTCCCAACCCCCACCTGAGGGCAGGACTGGTCCCACTTATTCCTGCTGTGTCCCTAGCACCTGACACACAGACCAGCGCATGGTGGGAGAGCAGCAGGTATTTGTTGAGTGAATAAACAATGGAAAATGCATCATCTCTGGCCTGTAGCCTGAGTCTCTATTTTTCTAGGGGATTTCTCCCCAGTCAGGGGATGGGGGGATGGGGGATAGGGGGACTTTGTCTGGCTAGAAAATCCCTGCAGAACCTGGACCTCCGAGCAGGGAAGACCGGATCCTAGAGACTCTGCAGGAGGAACAGAGGTGTGGCAAGGCCTTTCCACTTTACAGTTAGACTCCTGGCCCCAAATGCCATAAAACAGCCCTTCTCGGACTGGAAACATTTTCCTTTATATGTTCCTGGAGATGTTGGCAGGGCCTGCAAGGAAAATTCCAGAGGAATAAGGAGAGAGGTCTTTGGCATTCACTGAAGGCCAGCAGGAGTTGGCCAGGCACAGGGTCTTGGGGGTACACAGCCATTCTGGGGGAAGCTGAGGGGTCCTGAGAGGCCCAGGTGTCTGTCAGTAAGTTATCTGGGATGGTGGCTCCCCCTGAGCCCCGTGGTGGTAGGGATGGCAGATGGCCTCACCATATACTCCACAGGAATTCGTATAAAGCTATTTTGACATGTTCCCAGCCGGCGTGAGCATGTTGAGCCCACAGCCTGCTGGGGTCGGTGGAGGGAGCCTCCCGGTGGCCAGCACAGGGTGATGGAGAACCGGTCTGATGTGCCCTCTGCTCACACACCTGTCATGGCTTCCCATCACCCTGGGATGGAGTCTAGACCCCATCTCCTTGTCTCCCACCACACCCAGTTCCAGGAACGCTGTCTTGTTCTCCGCCACCTCCAGGCCTTTACACACGCTGTTCCCTTACCCTGAGCACCCTTTGTGCCCTCTGACCTGGCTGATTCTTATTTGTCCTTCAGCTGGAACTTACAGGTCCCTCGTCCTGGCCCCCTAGAGTGGCCTCTGAGCCTCCCATCACAGCTCCAACTGCCCTGGCATGTATTAAGAGCAAAGTTCTGGGTTATAAATCCCAGCATGTTGCTGGGGGTGCTCAGGGGACCTCAGAGGGGTAGATGTTTCTCAAAATTTGGCATTGGGACTTGTACGTCCTCTTGTTCCCAAGAAGACACAACCGCATCTAATATGTGCTGGGTCGGGATGGTATGCATTGGGAGTAAAATACAATTTATATTTGTATGAAAACACAAACAAAGAAGATGATTTCAAAGTATGAAGAGTATTTAGAAGAAAGCTAAGGGAAGGTATTTTTTGCTTAGGAGTTGGGGGAGGCCTCCTAAGTTGGTGATCCTTAAGCCGAGACCCAGGAAAGTATTATGTAAATATGGAGGATGCACATTTCAGAGATAAGGGACAGTCTGTGCAAAGGCCCTAGGGTAGGGAAAGGATTTGGCTGTTGGAGTAGCAGCAAAGAGGCCAGTGTGGCTGGAGCAGAGTGAGTGAAGGAGGAAGACACGGGCTGGGGCACAGGCTGAGGTCAAGTCACATGGGGCTTTTCAGGCCGTGGGGAGATGAGGTTTATTCTGAAAGTAATGGGAAGCCATGGAGGGTGTGTGACCTGGAGAGTAAAACAATCTGATTTATAACTTTGAGACATCCCCTACGGCTCCCTTGGGGATAGGCCAGGGCAGGGTCTAGGCAGGAGCCAGCAGGGTTAAGACCAGGGCAGGAAGGTGTTTGTATTTGTATGTTTTGGACCCTGAGGGAACAAGAGCTGCTGGTGTACTGCATGTGGAGGGCAGGGAGGAGTCTCAGACACTGCCCAGCTCGCAGGCCCAGCCCTGAGTAGATGGTGGGGCTATTACGTAAGACCGGAAGCCTTGGAGAGGTGAGGTCGGGGACCAACAGCCCCACCTTGGCAATGTGCTATAGTGTCTGGTTGGACCCACATGTCTGGGTCAGAATTTTCCCACTCCAGGTGGTACCGTGGGCCTTGGGGACAAGGAGCAGCCTTTGACAGACAGACTTGGAATGTGATCTACTCGGGAGAGGTAGGCAGGGGGCATGGACCAAGCCCTTGACCCCCAACCTTTGTATAAGCAGGTGGGGCCCATATTTTCCCCAACCCAGGCCCTTTTGCTCCAGCTGGAAACCAGAACCAAGTCAAAAAGTCCAGATGTGCAGTTGGACATAGTCCTGTGACCGTGCGGTTTGGGAAGGCTCAGCATCCAGAGGGTCAGGCCTCCGGGTGGCCCTGCTAGCCAGGCCTGGTGGGGGGTTGTGGGGGAGGATGGCTTCAGCTTTGAGTCTCTGGCTGCATAGGTTAAAAAAATAATCACCAGCACTGACGCCTCGCCCCTTCCAGGATCAACCCCAGCTCTGGGCAGAAAACCAGGCCCTGGGACCCCTGCCAGCCCACAGGCCTGAGACCCACACCGGGGCCTGTTCGGGAAGAGGGGCCGAGGTCAGAACTGGGATTTCAACATCTCTGACTCAGTTTCCCGTGTGGAACATGTGGCATTGATCTGAAATCACACACCTCAGCTTGGAGCACCAGAGACAAGACCCCAGTGGTCCCAAATATGCCAGGCTGGGGCACAAGTCAGCTGTCTGAACTCAGGTAGGTTAAATCACTTTCAGGTCTTCTTATCCCCATTGCGAAGAGGAAGTAGTTGAACTGTGAGTTGAGAAGGCAGAGACCAGTACCAGGGGCTTGGGGCAGGAAAAGGGAGTTGTTTAATGGGGGCAGTTTCAGTTTTTCGGGCTGAAGAGGTCTGGAGCTAAGTGGTGGTGGCAGCTGCACAATGTGAATGTACTTAGTGCCACTGAGCTGCACACTTAAAATTACTAAGAGAGTAGATTTTATGTCATGTGTCTTCACAATAAAACATAATTTTTTTTTAAAAAAAGGTGGAAATTGGAATCAGATTTGACTCATTTACTGTGTGGCCCTGAGCAAATGTCTTGCCCTCTCTGGACTTCTGTTTGCTCCCTGCCTCCCTTGCACCCTCCTTCCCAGCTCTGGGTCATGGTCACTGCCTTGATCTTGATGATTCATGCCATTCTGCATCTCCCTATTTCAACCTTCAAGACCTGAAGAAGGGCTGAGAACAGCTTTGGAATCAGTGATGGGGTGAGGAGTCCCCTCCCACTGGCTCCTCCTCTGCCACCTGCCAGTCATTTGGAAATGACAAGCTGGTGGCTGTTCTGGGCCAACCCTGTTTCCTTGTGATGTTCAAGGTTGCCTGGTACCCAGGGGAGGTCCAGAGGCCAGCAGAGCAGGGAAGGGCCTCAGCAGCACCCTCAGCAGCAGCCTCGAAGGGAGGCCTGGGCTGGAGCTGGGGATTCCACCCTTCCCGAGGGCAGATGGTAGTAAGAAGGGCCTCAAATGTAGCACATGGAGATGGAGGCAGAGGATAGAGGCTTGGCACACTACCAGGGCACTCCCATTAAAGCAGGTCAGACTCAACAGCCTGTGATCCAGAAAGGCCCCGAGGCAGGAATCTGGAGTGAGGGGCCCAAGCTTCACATGTTTAGCATCTGGTGCTATCCAGGAAGGGCTGACCCTTCCTCCATCTGGAGAGGCTGACTCAGGCTCTTGGCCTGACCAATCAAAGTCTTCTATCCCCCCACCCCCTACAGTGATTGGTTCTGGGAGGATGGTACCCTGAGCTGGGCAAATGAGAGTCCGCCCTGAGATCTCTGCTGGGCCTATCAGGAGAAAGGTGCTCTGAGTCCTTTGGACCACGAGGCTGGAGAAATGTAAACCTGGCCAATTTTTGCACACTGAGGGGCAGGAAGAGAGCTGACCAGGAGACGCAAATCAGAACTGTCACTAGATACCACTTCACACCCACTAGGATGGCCATAATTAAAAACCTAAAAAACGAGTGTTGGCAAGGATGTGGAGAAACTAGAACCCTTGTGCAGTGCTAGTTGGGGTGTCCAGTGGTACAGTTGCCGTAAAAAGGTGTGGTGTTCCTCAGAAAGTTAAACACAGTTATCATATGATCCAGAAGTGTCACTCAGGTATATACAAAAACCAAACAAACAAATTGAAAACAGGTGTTCACACAAAAACTTGCACACACGTGTTCATAGCACTCATTATTCACAATAGCTAAAAGGTGGAACCAACTCCAGTGATACTCAGCTGGTGAATGGGTAAACAAGATGTGGTCCATGCATGTAATGGAACACTACTCAGGCATAAAAACAAACAAAGCAACCCTGGCTGGTGTGGCTCAGTGGACTGAGCGCCAGCCTGCAAACCAAAGTGTCACCAAAGTGTTGCTGGTTTGATTCTGATTCCCAGTCAGGGCATATGCTTGGGTTATGGGCCAGGTCCCCAGTAGGGGGAGCACGAGAGGCGACCACACATTGATGTTTCTCTCCCTCTCTCCCTCTCTTCCTCTCTAAAAGTAAAATAAATAAAATCTTTTTTTTTTTTTTAGAGGAATGAAGCCCTGATACACACTGCAAAGTGGATGAACCTTGACATACTCACTGAGAGAAGCCAGACACAAAAAGATGCATGTTTATAATTCCATTTATATGAAATGCCCTGAAGAGGCAAATCCATAGAAACAGGAAGTAGATTAGTGGGTGGGACTGGGGGCAGAGGGGAAACGGAGAGTGACTACTAACGGGGATGGGGTTTCCCAGCAGTTTCCTCTTGGAAGACGAAAATATTCTGGGAGTAGATAGAGGTGATGGTTGCATGACTGCATGAATGTACTAAAACCCACTGAGTTGTACACTTTAAAACTGTTGAAATGATAAATTATACATCATGTGTATTTTACCACTTTTTATTTTTTAATATTTTTATTAATTATGCTATTACAGTTGTCCCATTTTCCCTCCCATATTCCCCTCCGCCCTGCACACCCCTTCCCACCCACATTCCCCCTCTTTAGTTCATGTCCATGGGTCATATATATAAGTTCTTTGGCTTCTACGTTTCCTATATTCTTAACCTCCCCCTGTCTATCTTCTACCTACCATCTATGCTTCTTATTCCCTGGACCTTTTCCCCCTCTCCCCCCACCTGCTCCCCTGATGATAAACCTCCATGTGATCTCCATTTCTGTGATTCTGTTCCTGTTCTACTTGTTTGCTTAGTTTGTTTTTGTTTTTGTTTTAGGTTCAGTTGTTAATAACCGTGAGTTTGTTGTCATTTTACTGTTCCTATTTTTGATCTTCTTTTTCTTAGATAAGTCCCTTTAACATTTCATATAATAAGGGCTTGGTGATGATGAACTCCTTGAACTTGACCTTACCTGGGAAGCACTTTATCTGCCCTTCCACTCTAAATGATAGCTTTGCTGGATAGAGTACTCTTGGATGTAGGTCCTTGCCTTTCCTGACTTGGAATACTTCTTTCCAGCCCCTTCTTGCCTATAAGGTTTCTTTTGAGAAATCAGCTGACAGACTGATGGGCACTCCTTTGTAGGTTACTGTCTCCTTTTCTCTTGCAGCTTTTAAGATTCTCTCTTTATCTTTCATCTTGGGTAATGTAATTATGATGTGCCTTGGTGTGTTCCTCCTTGGGTCCAACTTCTTTGGGACTCTC